>VRLP01009431.1:0-12752 GCA_009660295.1 Lophius piscatorius
TACAGTGAAACAGTCCAGGTTCATACAGTGAAACAGTCCAGGTTCATATCTGTGTTTGTTTACAATATTTGAGTTGATGTCGCTGAAAATGTTCGATGCGATCAGTTTGAGTGAAAATAACTGTTTTACAGTTTATGCCTGGAGGCGTCTGGGTTCTGAATAGAAATATTGTGGACCTGAATGGATTGGGCCACCGCTCTCTGAAGACGGACAGGTGGTTCTCTCTCGCTCCACCGATCACGTTAATTGCTATCTTGTAGCGGCGCTACCTTTCGTTCTGCTAAAGCGGCGGCGAGCTCCTTAAAGCTTCCTGCCGCTCGCTGAATAATGGCCGCCGCGTCTTTTCTGAGGGCTCCTCTTATTAATCTCTCGTCATCCGCGGCTCGGATCAGATGCAACGCTGAATAGAGGCGCGGAGCGAGAGTCAGCTACACGCCAGTCGATGCGTTAATCACGCACTCGTTAAGAAAATCAAACTTTTTCCGAGGAGCAGAGTCGACGCATTCACCCGGTCACGTAAAGTTCCCGCGGGAAAACACATTAAAGGAGCAGCTAATCAAAAAAATATAAGAAACATTGAACTTTGTTGTGGAATCAAAGGATTTAAAACGTGTTTATTTTGACATTTACTTGGGTGGTTTGTGTCGCATGAGAAGAAAACCTGTATGACTTTTCATTTTAATTAATAAGCGCCATAAACAACATGAACGTACCGTAAAAACAAAGAACACGAAGAAGAAGAGGATCCAGAATCAAAGACAGAACACGGACTTATTCCACCAACAGGCGAGGGTCAGAAGGAAACTAAGCCCACTATCAGAAAATGGAGAGAAAACTAAAGAAACTATCACAAATGGAAGATTAACGGAGAAAACGGTTAAAAAACGGAGGGAAATCAATTTGCCACAAACTCCAGAAGTTTCTGTACTTCAGTTGATACTTCAATAAAACGATTACTAATATCACTACAACTACATCCTTTAAGGTTCACACAGTGAAACAGTCCAGGTTTATCCAGTGAAACAGTCCAGGTTCACACATGAAACAGTCCAGGTTCACACAGTGAAACAGTCCAGGTTCACACAGTGAAACAGTCCAGGTTCACACAGTGAAACAGTCCAGGACAGTGAAAGACATCACTGGGTAAACAGACCCTTGGGCGGTTTCAGGGTTAAACTGCGTTGTCATCACACAGCGGGCGATGATGTCAGAGGGTGGAGGATGGAGGATGGAGGATGAGATACTGCCTCCTTTGTGCCACCAGGTCTATATTTAAACCCGCCATGTTTAATTCATCGTCCAGCGCCGTCCTCTCACAGCGGTCCTGTATCCGAGCTGGAACATTAAACCTACCAAGGACTTAATGAAGTGCGGTGTCGTGGCCCTGCGGCGGGGTCCTGCAGGTTAGAGATGGGATATGAAGGTCGTTCCATAATGCATCGAACCCGATGACCCGCGGGGCCTCAGCACCGAGGCTCCGGAACGAAGTAGACCTTCGGTAGAATCACCCGGCAGAGGAAAAGCACTTGATAGATTTTAATACATTATAGGGATTATTAGAAGAGTAGCTCACTGTCAATCACAGGGACTACAAAATGACCGGATCCTACACTACACTTCCCATGATGCATTTCATCAGGTCAAATCTGACTGATTGATACCAACATCCTTCAAACTTCTCAGCCTTTGAATACAAATAGTTTCTAATTTAAACATGTGATGTCATCACCTGATGTTTCGGCTCTAGAGCCAAACAGGAGATTAAAGGAACAGTTCACCTAGAATTAAAATTTCATCTTCCGAATCTTTTTGCCGGCCAGAATTGACGAGTTTCTGCAATAAATTTGACTTCCAAGAACACCGAAACACCTCAGGATCCCTGGGAATGAACTGTAGAGCGTTGCCGGGGAGAGGGATGTCTGAAATATCCTGCTTCACCTGATGCAACCGCGACCCGACCGCGGCAAAGAGGAAGACAAATGAACGGAATCTCTTTTCTAACGTTTTAAATCCATCAGGCTTAGCTGCGACGGAGCTACCGGAGCTGATCAAGCCAATCTGGACGTGCTTGTGATTCCACCAGGAGCCCAGCAGCTCATTTCAGGAGCGTCCTAGAAGCTGCTTCGCCCCGCGGAGAATACGCACCTGGCTATTTTTAACAGAACCTGCATAATGCAGATCCAGATGGAGGGCGAGGGGAAGTCAGACACATGGATTCTGGCTTGGTTGAACATGTCGTTTGGACTTGTGTCTCACCAAAAAGAGACAAAAATCAGAGAAAGATGAGGATGACGTCCGACAATCCAAAACGTTTGGTCGGATTTCCTGTTTACCCCACGCAAAACGGGTTTTACGGAAATGAATTCAGGTTATTTTGAATAAATCTGCAGCACAAACGAGACAATCAACCAACCGACAGACGGAACCAGGTGAAAACTTCCGCCTGTTTGGTAAAATAAATGATAATGTACTGAAGCGGGTCGTAGGGGGTACCACCAGGACAGGAGAACGTAGCACGGTGGGAACAGGACCGGAACCGTGGGGAAACGCTAGACTAAAGATGAGAAACAGGAAATGCAGACAGGAGCTGAATAAGTCGGAGCAACCGCAAACCCTGGAAGAAAAAAAAAGGACAGATTTGACAATTTGTAAATAATGAATCTTCCAACCGGCCAAACAACCGACCATCCACTCAGTCGAACAACCAACAAACTAACCAACCAGCCAACCAATCGAACAACCAACCAACCAGAAAACCAACCAGCCAACTGACCCACCAACCCAACACCCAACCAACCAACCAGTCAAACAACCAACCAACCAACCAACCAACCAGTCGCTAACCAACCACCAATCAAAACAACTAGCCAGCAAGCCTTCCAACCAACCAGTCAGACAACCAACCAGCCAACTGACCCACCAACCCAACACCCAACCAACCAACCAGTCAAACAACCAACCAACCAACCAGTCAGACAACCAACCAGCAAAGTGACCCACCAACCAAACAGTTAACCAACCAGTCCAATAACAAACAATCTGACGGTTCATCCATCCAGTCCTAACAACCAACCAGCCAGCCGGCCAACGACCAAACATACAACCAGTCAACCACTAAAAAAACAACGAGTCATCCAGCCAAACAACTAGCTATCAACACAACCAGCCAGCGAACCAACAAACCAAACAACTGGCCGACCAAGAGCCAACCAACCTACCAGTCGAGGTTGCTATCTGAACTAGTCTATTCTAGGACACACAATAAAAGCATCTGAAGTTCGAGCACTAAACTGTCCCACTTTGATGTTTTTGATGACAGAAACATTATCGTGAGGCGTTCGGTTCTTCAACCCTTCGTCATCCTCCTCATGAATCTTAATGGTCCCAGTCAGAGGGGGGCTGTGACTGCTGGCTCTAACCTGTCACCTGTTCCTCCTCTACCAATCCATCACCGTCCCCCCATGAGAGAAGGGAGGCGAGGCGATCAATAACCCCTCCCACCTCATCGCTTTCAGCGAATGTCATTAGTGCAGACTCACCTGATTCACTCGACAATGATCCGTAATTATCAGGGTGAGATTAGCAGAGGTCACCTGACCCATCAATACGGAACACTAACTGGTTTTGGTTTGACCGGTTTGTTTCTCCGGTTTGTTAATTCAACCCGAATGAATAAAGTTTGTTTCAGGCGCCAGCAAACCGGCAGAATAATCATTTACTGGACCCTTCACTCCACCTGTAAGTGGCCAGAAAGGTCTTACAGGTCCAAACCGTGACTCTGGTCTGAGGGGGTCAAGCTCTTGGGAGCTCGCCTGACCCGCTCCACCTCTGGCTGTAACCCTCGTGGTCCAGTTTCACGCCTGCGAGGTCGGCGAGAAGTTTCCCCGGTGCCAAGATCTGTCTCGTGGCGTTGAGCCCTCGACCCACCTTCATTTATTTCACTTTCATAATTAGCTACATGATCACACCGATTAATCTCCATCCCCCCGCTGCTCGCCGTGTTGGGGCGAACAAATAAAGATCGGGTGTCACCTCCCTGAGCGGCTGATGGGTCGAGAGAAACCGAAGCCCTTAAAGAGTAAAACTTCCTTGTCGTTCCTCTGTCACGCCGTTACAGCGGCGTTCTCTGGGGTTAATTAGGAGGACCACGCTGCTCGCATCCCATTAATTACCATTACAGACTTCCCACGCTGCTTTGCGACAGCTGCAGAGGCGACTGTGCTCGAGTGTGACAGCAGGCATGTTGCGTGGACTCGTCTGTCAGAGCGTGAAGGTTGAGACGCTCCTGAACGGATCAGCTGTGAATCATCGCAGAACTCCTGTGGCCCCGCCCCCTGCTCCTCATCCCCACTCCGGCTAGGAAAACTCTGCTTGAGTCCTCTGCTTAGAGCAGTGGTTCCCAAAATGTTATAACCTCTGTCAGTAGGTCCAACATCTCCTGTTCACATCTGTTCACATCTCCTCTTCACCTCCGTTCACATCTCCTCTTCACCTCCGTTCACATCTCCTCTTCACCTCCGTTCACATCTCCTCTTCACATCCGTTCCCATCTCCTCTTCACATCTCCTCTTCACATCTCCTCTTCACATCTCCTCTTCACATCTCCTCTTCACATCTCCTCTTCACATCTCCTCTTCACATCTCCTCTTCACATCTCTTCACCTTCGTTTCACATCTCCTCTTCACATCTCCTCTTCACCTTCGTTTCACATCTCTTCACCTTCGTTTCACATCTCCTCTTCACATCTCTGCACCAACATAAACAGATCCTCTGATGTTACGTTCAGGTGTTTTTATTACGGTGCTGCTTCAAAGTCTTGGTTTTTCTGAAGACGTCCTCGGGAATATTTACGTCTCATCATGAAAAATCCCTCCAAAGTAAATCTGTGTAAAACTGAACCAGAAGAAAAGATTAATTTAATGCAGTTAAGTCTGTTAGTCTCGCATCAACAGGCCGCATTCAAACAACAACATCCTCTCAGGTGTTTATTCCTGAGAACAGCTTCAGAAGAATTAAAGCATCCAGGCAGGATTTCATTATCGCTGCGTCAGAAAAGGGAGTCATTTCCATGGAGTCATTTCCATGGAGTCATTTCCATGGAGTCATTTCCATGGAGCTCTTTGGATGGGTTTGACCGTCGCCAATGGGAGCAGCTCTCGAACAACTCACCAAAGAACCAGCCAGCTAGCTGAGCAGTCAACCAACCAAACAACCAACCAGCCAAAAATCAACCAGGTAGCCAACCCACCAGTAAGCTAGCTAAGCAGTCAACTAACCAAACAACCAACTAGCTAGCCAACCAAAAAGCTAAAGAACCAACCAGTTACTTCAGCAGCCGACCAACCAAACAACCACAAACCATACCAGTTATCAGTAAACCGACCAACTAGTCACCCAAACAACTGATCGAGGGACATGGGTGGAAACGTAACGAGATTTAAAGTCTGGACACAAATTTGTAGTTTTAAGTTCCCTTGAAAAAAGAAGCAGGAAGGCTTTGTGCTTCTGGATGTTTCCAAGTGTTCCCTCTGAACCGGTCGCAAACAGATTCATTAACATATTGATCAGCATTAATATTTACCGATGTTCCCTCCTGCAGCTAGAACGCAACCCAGTGGGAAGTGAACGTGAACCAACCCAGCAGCGCCTGCAGGAAATGCTAACGTTAGCTCCGGCGTTGGCTGTAGATCTGCGAAGGATAAACCTTCGTTCCAACTGAATAAATGTGGTCCGTAGTGCGACGATCGCGACTTGTTCTGAGGAGAACGTGTTTCTACCGTGAGCCTGCCGCGTGAAGGGTTGTTGGGTCTTAAGCGGGCCAACTGGTGTTAGCTCCTCCAGGCTCGGCCGATATGACGCCCTTCTCCCTCCAGATTGTAAACGACAGGCTCAGGCGGCGCAGGGCGCCGGCGACGACAGTGATGGAGGGCTGGATCGTGTGGAGGCAGACGAATGCCTCTTCTTTCATCGCAGACTCTCCGACAACAGCTGGAGAAGAATATGCAGGACGCGTTTAAGTGGCCGGCATCAAGCAGATGTCTCCCCAGAACCCCGCCGGGGTTCTTCATCAATAATGTTCAACGCCGCTGGAACTGCAGATCAGTGCGGCATTATTCTGTAAACCGATGACTCTCAGAATAATGGGAAATATGTGGATTTAAGGGAAAATGAAAAATAGGATTTTACATGTTTATTTGGGAGGGATATGAAGGAACCCTGAAGGACCCTTGAAAGAACCCTGGAGGAACCCTGGAAGAACCACAAGAACCCACAGAGACATGTGGAGAATATTCAAACTCCAGACAGAGAGACTACAGGTATGGGTTTGAATCCACTATGTTCTTGATGTGAGGCTACATGCTAACCGCTATTAGATTCTGTGTAATCCTGCCTACGGAAAGTTAGTCATGACCCTTGACCTGTATTTTTACAATCAGGCTAAGACAGTAAAAACGTTTCTGAAGAAGCTTCTCTACAACATGTCAGCCGGCCAAGAACAGGACACACCCCTCTCCAGGACTCATTCTAAGCTAGTTCTTGGCGTCACTTTACTCGCTCTATTCACATTACTGTACTCGCTCTATTCATGTTACTGTACTCATTCTAAGATAAGAATGACGATAAAGGTTCGTAGCGTCGCGTGTCGACGAGTTTGTGAAACGGAACCAAGATTCGATCCAAATGTAAAGTGCGTTATAAATTAAATCTATTATTATTATTATTATTTTATCTTGCTCCATCACACCGGATGGATGGATGAATGGACTTAAGGACAAGATGGACAGACGGTAACATGATTAAAGTTATAGAATCAGTTTTGATTTCTGATGAGATTCTGTGAGAAAAAAAACGTCAGATTTTCTCTTTTTTCCTGCCAAAAAATCTAAAGCCTGTAATCAGAAGGGAGGAAAAAAAAAAAAATCCTATTCTGGCTCCAAATCCTGGCCATCAATCTTCCGTCTGTGATCTATCGGGGGTCCGTTCCCACCCCTCCGTTCAAACTGCCCCATAAAGCCGACTCCTCTCTCTCCCGTCTAGCCGGAGGTCAGTTCGGGGAATGAGATGGCGCCGCACAGATAGTGGAAAAAATGTCATGGGGGAATGAAGTATTGATGGACACAGAGGCTACGGCTCATCCCCCTGCCCTCCGGCGAGCAGCCAGAGTAACTGCGCTGACGGCCAGCCAAGGGGAAAAGCCAAAACAAACAGTCGGGCCAGGAGGCAGAACCCTCGCCATCATGCCTCGTCCCCCGGAGGTATCGTTATCTAAACACGCCAACGCGCCTCTCCACTTCCTGCGGTGCGTTTGCAGCCAGGCTGAACATATGATCCCCCTCCGGCAGATCAGGAATCAATGTGACGTAAATAACCAGGAGGACGACGAATTAGCACGAGTCGGCGCGCTCGCCGCATCAATTAGAGCGGACGCCACGCCTGGGAAGAGAGCCGCCGCTGGATTCAAGCGTGTTTCGCAGTTGATGTACGCAGAGATGATGGAGGCGGGGCGCTCCGGGCCGAAGAAGGAATACTCCGCTCATCAATCTCTACAGGAGGCGGATCGCAATCTCTCTGCACGTTTCTGCGACTCCTGTCCATCACCAGCCGCTGTCAATCACTCACCGTTGATCCATTTGGCCTCCGGGTCGTGAGCCGCGAACTCCGGTTTGAACAGATCCTCCACCGTCAGTTTGGTGTCGCTGCCCGCCTGGTTGTCCACTGCAAGAAAACCAAACAGAACCAGGACAGGGTGACGTGTCGGGCTTCATTTACCCGGAGAGAAAAAACTTCAAAGACGAAATCCCTCCTCCTCTGATGACTTATTCATTTAATTCTTCATTCTGACCTGGAGGGTTAGTTTATTATCTTTACTCTTAACTGTGGAATAAAAGCGGGCTGACTGCTGGTTTTTGTTTGTTCCTTGTTGTTCTGTCTGTGTTTACCGTTTACAGACTGAGTTTTGAACAATCCTACAATTGAAGTGGGAATAAAAGCCGATAGTTTGAACTCCATCTAGTTTGTCGGTTTAACATAATATCAGAAGTTTGTAAGAAGTTGCATTTTCTTTTTTTTCTTTCTGTTGGGCCTCAACTTCAGTTTTCAGAGCGTTTGACTGACAGCTGTCTGACGAATTCCCCGTGGGCGACAAAGATGCCGCGATTTCTCTCAGAAAAGCGTTTTTCATGCGTTCATCATTAGCGGGGAGAGAATCCTCAAGCTGTCGCCGGGCCGCTACTGGAAACGTTTCAGTTTTAATTATGAGACGTCACGCCGCTGGCAGAAGGAGACGAGCGGCGTCTGTCTGAACGGGACAGCTGCTGAACAGGAGCGCCAAGTCATTTTGAATGTCAGCCATACTGGCTTCTCCTGATAACTCAGCGCAGCATGTTTGTTTATGGAGGCCATGAAGGTCTAACCAACCGTGGAGGACCCCCGGGACGGCCTGGCTGCTGGGTGAGTGGACTGTGATGATGTCACCTCGGAGAAACATTTGGAGGTTCATTTCTGAATCCGGTTCCAAATATTCTGTGGAACAGAGACTCCGAGTCCCAACAGCGGGCGCAACGGTTAAATCTAACATGCTACGGTTGACGTGCTAGCATTAGCAGGTCAGCATTATAACATATAGGTAATCTGTCAAGTCAGCATATAAGTATTATATAAGGTATAATAGAGGTTAAAGTAGCATACTACATACAAAGTATAACTAACACACTACATCTATGCTGATATGCTAATGTAGACATGCTAGCAATAGCTTGATAGTGTTGACACGTTAGCATCGTGACGTCAAGATTTTGATTCTCTTGAAAGGAAAATTATTAGAACAGTTACGGTAAGCAGTACAGTTTACCTACGCTAATATGCTAATACTACAATGCTAACATTAATATATCGCCATCATCACATAATGAAAGTGTTGACATGCTAATGCTCACCTGGAGTGAGGAGGATGACTGACATGGTGATGAGGGAGCAGACCACCAGGATGACCAGCAGAGCGATGGCGATCCCTTTCCAGTTCCTCTGAGGAGGACTCATCCCACCCAGGTCCTGCAGAGACGGAGACAGAGAAAACGGAGGTCAGGGTGGGATTCTCAGGACGTAAATTGACGAGGTAGTGCGAGATTACGGGATGGATTTAGTCCTAAAATGCACAAATCCACAGAAAAAATTCTTCTAGACTTTTTTTTGTTGAGAAAACTCAATTTGCGTTCTTTTTGGAGGAGCGTCCAAGAATAGATCAAGAACTCGCTGGAGGAATCCCTTATCTGGCATGGAAACACGTCGCTATTCTCCAGGTGGAGCTGGAGAGAGTTGCTGGGGAGAGGGACGCCTGGAACAGCCTGGTTCGCCGTCACCAACATGACCCAGTTATGGATAAGTGGAAGGAAACGAATGGAGGTACCGGCGTGATGAGGGATTTTACATTTCGGGCCGTTCAACACTCGCTTCTCTGAGCTGTAGGACCAAGAGTTCAATATTTTGTGTCACGACTCTAGAGAAGATAAGAAACCCAGAAGACGGGCCGACGGGCCGTAGAGAACCCGGTGTGATATGATCAACGGTGAAACTGCAATCCAAGAAGCTTTTCCTGAAACTCCATCTCTGAGTCCTCGTATTAGAGGGACTTAAAGTGGGACTTAGAGTTGACCACGTCTGCTGCCGCTGATAAGATGATTTAACCCCCCCATGAAGCTCTTCTGGCCAAAAAGGACTGCAGGTGAAGAAGTGATTACTGGCCGCTACTACGCCTCGGTTGGCCGGAGGAACAAAACGACGATTGGCAATTAAAGAAGGTTCTTTTTTCACTTTTACTCTGAAATCCGGCTCATAAGCAGGAGGGACAATCAAATCTACGGTTCCCTCGTTTGGTTGATTTTGAACACAGAAGACTCTCAGGGGAAGAAATGGGGAAGATGAAGATTAGAAGGACCCACATGCAGTCATAAAAGGCGGATCAGGATTTGAATATATGAGGAAAAGGTGCGGGGATCCAGTAACCTGGCCTGGAAACACCTCGGAAAGAGCTGGAGAATGTTGCTGGCGAGAGGGTTGTCTGGAATACCTCATTAAGCCAGCAAGGACAAACGATAGAAGGATTTGAAAAATGTATTTGATCCGACTAATAGTTTACACCGTGGGGATGAGGAAAGACTTTTCCCCCCGTTACATGTGGGACCTCCAGGACTTCTGGATGAACATCTGAACGAAGGTAAACCTTCTTCGCACTTCGGCACGGACATAAAAAGATCACGAACCCGAACTTTTTCCCTGGAAGATCTGTAATGCTCAAGATTTTCCCAAAACACATATCCCAAGTATCAAATCGAAACTCCGAAAAACTCCCTAGCGGGTTAAAAGCCACCTTGTGAAGAGAACTCGTCATCATCGGCGTAGCTTTCAATACGGTGTCCGGGGTAAAGGAAGCGCACTAAAGACTTTTACGAAGTGGGCGGCGCCTCCAATTCCCCATAAATAGTCAACTGAATTTCCGTAGAGACTCTGGAATGTAGAAAATCCACTAGAGTTACAGGTTGATGTGAGCATCGATCAGCCATAACATTAAAACCACCTGCTTAATATTGCGCAGGTCCTTTTTTTCTTTGCCACTAAAAACACAACCTTTCTATCAGAACCAGCCTTTAATCTTTTCAACAACTCTTCTGCAGAGTCAGACAACAAAGATTCGCCTCTAGTACCACGAGATTATGAATTACATACCAAAAAATAAACTTCAAAAGCTCCTCAACTATCAAGTTTATTTAATATAAAAGGCAAAACTTTGTTTTGCAACTCTTTGATAAGTACAGCATCACATTTTTGTAGATAAACCATAAAGTTAATGTTATTTTACACAGTTTTTTATGGGATAGGACCGGTAGGACCCGTCATTTGGACCAGTAGGATAGCCAGTTGACCCAAAATGTGCCAAAAATGGGACTTTTGACCCAGAGAGGGGGTTTTGGCTGTATAATAACAACTATGTCCACTAGGGGGAGTTACATGCACATACTTCAACTGTCAGCTATGACAAAAAAAATCAATATTTTTATTAAAATATAGTAAATTGCAGAGTAAAAAAGTGCAAAAGATGGGTACTGCATTAGTCCAATTATGGCCTTTACTGTGTTTAAGCCAACCATGATTCCAGATTTCCTTCCTTGGACTACTTTGGAACTCCCAACGAAAGACCCAGTCCTCTAGCAGTCACAGTTTGGACCTTGTCCAAGACGTCCCAAAGTCAAACCAAGTACATCCCAGCTTCAGGTGCCATAGTAACCAGATAATCACTGTAATTCATTTCTTGTGTCAGTGGTTGGAATGTTATGGCTGACTGGTCCACCCCATAATTCAATTGTTCTTTCTTTGGGACATTACCCACTCTTACTTTTCCTGCACAACGCCACTGGGGGACAGTTTGTCTGTTAGCGCCCGGGATTTTAAGCTAATTGTCTCGTACCTGTGGACGCCACAGCGTCCTCAACTCTGCCTCAGTGAACTTTGCTGTAACCATGACAACACACATTAAACGGATGCTTAGCGCCCTGCTGGACTCATAAGACCGATGTATTACCGGGACCACTGCTCGATTCATTAATCGCAGGAAAAGTGCCCTTGAAATCTGACAGGAACTCTAAATTGGCCCTCGTTCCTCCATGCGTGAGATTCTGTCTCACTTTCCATCGCCGTCTCATTTTATCACGCAATTTCCTATTTAACCACGTCTGAATCGGCATCCTCCATTTATTAACTCAATTACAAGCAATCAGAGGAGCCCGCAGAGAGAGGCTGCTGATAAACGGTTAGCCCACCAGAAGGGATGAGGCGGCGGGGGGCGGATCTTCATCAGAGGAAGTCTCTCTGTAGGGGAACCAGGAAGCAATGGAGGCTAGCTAGCTAACAAGTAATTAGCATGATTCAACGCGGTGTCATCTCACGAGGAGTCCAAATAGGGTTTTCCCTTTAGTGTATTTTCTTCCTCTTCTTCATCAGCCTTCACTCAGGTTCAAAATAATAAAAAAAAAATAGTTGATTTTAATTCACTCTTGCTACCGTCATTAAAAAGTGAAATAAAACCTGAACGATTTGATCTTATTAGACTTTTTTGGTTGTATCAAGTGAGATGATGATACAATGAAATGAAATAAAAGACTCCTACCTACGGAATAGGACGTTCTCAGTAATTCCCTGATATTGTCTCCTAACTGGTTCCCTGTGGTGTCCCTCAGGGCTCCGTCTTTGGCCCCTGTACTCTTTTTCATTTACATGCTGCCAGTGGGTCGTAGTATAAACACGTTCAGTCACATTTTACAGTAAGAAATAAGGACTCAAGGGCGTTAATGTCTCCTTCTTTAAACTGCCACAAAATATTAAAATCGTTTTCTACTTTCATTCAGTTAAGAGTTTCAACCGACATCATCTCTGATCATAGTTATGTATGATTTATGTCAATGATGTGCAACTCTAGTACCTCTGTAAGGTAATGATGTTGCTCTAGTGCCTCTGTGATGTAACAATGTTACTCTAGTGCCTCTGTGATTTAATGATGTTGCTGTAGTGACTCTGATGTAAACATGTGGCTCTAGTGCCTCTATTATGTTATGATGTTGCTGTAGTGACTCTGATGTAATGATGTTGCTCTAGTGCCTGTGATTAAATGATGTTGCTGTAGTGACTCTGATGTAATGATGTTGCTCTAGTGCCTCTGTGATTAAATGATGTTGCTGTAGTGACTCTGATGTAATGATGT
>VRLP01009432.1:0-12752 GCA_009660295.1 Lophius piscatorius
AGTTAGATCAATAATGAAGAAGTTTAAAGAGACTGGAGATGTTAGACATCAGCCTGGAAGAGGACGTGTCTGTAAACTGACCCCACACACTGTGAGGAGGATGGTTGGACTGATAAAGATTCTCCAAGGATCACAGTCAGAGAGGTCAGAGGTCAGCTGAATCTTGGGGTCAGACAGTCAGCCTGGAAGAGGAAGTTATAAAAGCAGAGGGAATGGAGATGAGTGAGGCTCCGTGTTTCGGTCCGGTAGGACCCAGATGCTTCCACCAACGTGGTTGATCACAGCGATTGTTCTGACAGGCTGCTTGTTGGTGAAGGTCTTTACTCACACATGATCACCTCAGAATAAACATTGATCACACTCCAGTTGTCACTCCCTTGAAGCCTTTTCACAGGGGTCTTGGTGTGGTTCTGGGTCTGACCCCTCCTTTGAGACCATTTTCCCTTTGAGATCTTGCCAGGGGCTAACACCCCCGAACAAAACAGCTTTCAGACTCACACAGACAAACAAACCCCCACCAAGATAAGGGGGTAATTATTTCGGGGAGAAAGGCGTTACGCAAAGCTCTTAATTTAGCAGAGGATCTACATTCCATCCCTCATCCATGGTCTTCAGTTCTGGGTAGTTACCCAAAGAATGAGATGGTGAATACAGCTTCCTTCATGGGGGGGGGCTGGTCTCAGCCTTAGAGGTAAGGTGAGGAGCTTTGACATCTGGAGGGAGGTCAGGGCGGAGCTGCTGCTTCTTCATGTCAGAAGGAGCCTGTTGAGATGGTTCATGCTTCTGACTAGGATCCTTCCAGGAGGCTCCCTCTGGAGGTTGTCCAGGAACATCTGCATGAGGGGGGAGACTCAGGGTTGATCCAGGACTCACTGGAGCTTTTGTGTATTTCAACACCTGAGAGGGCTTCAAGAACCTCTGAATGAGATGGAGAGCGTTGCTGGGGAGGGGGACATTTGGAATAGCCTCCTTGGATGAATGGATGAATGGATCTCTGGCGCTGTTTCCTGAGCCTCTATCAAATGCTCCCTCTCTCCTGCAGCTGAGTTCTAGTCCTAATGGGTGTAATGACACTTCTGAGCCCACAGCACCGTAACTGGGACCCGGTCTGAGCCGGGGCACGACTGGAGGATGGTTCCACAGGAAGAAACCTGATAACTGGACTGGAGACGCCCCGAATGGTTCTTCTGTTTCTCAGCCCGCGAATCCCTCACGCTCCAGAACCATTTTGCTTCTTGTGAATGCAGGGACGTTAAGTGACCCTGATCTGACGAGCCTGGGGTTCTACGGTCCTGAGATGCAGCCACAGGTTCTAACTATGTCTTGAATATATGATGGCGTCTAATCATTAATGGACCTTTAGACTAATTATACGTTTGGTCTAGGGGGAGATGATGCATGAAGACCATGTGTGTCTCTTTGTGTTGTATGAATTCAGCAGCAGGGTTCTGGATCAGCTGGGGTCATCAGAGATCCATTTGTAAAGTGTGATGATGGTGAATAGCAAAAATCTTAACTAGATGTTAAAAATGTGTCACTCTGTTTTCTGCATCTATGTAATAATTTATATTATGTTGAATTCAAAGAACGTGACTCATCTAATATTCCTTACACTAGTACTGTCCTTGAAGGTCCAGCCATCATTAAAATCTAATCATATGTACAGAGACCTCATCTAAAAAAACATAAAAAACTAAAAGAACATGACAACCTTCATTTTGTCTTTTTTTTTTTTATATCACTAAGATAGAATTTTACACATTCTACATTAAAGTCATTACAAAAATAGAAAGTCTTCCTTCCTGTCGGAGGTCCAAACCTCCTGTCATCCTACGGTTCTGCCAGCAGTCAGAGAGGTGAGCTGACAAACAGAAGAAGTAACTGTAACTAAAACGGGGCATGACGACTTCATTACAGTCCTCTGTGCTCTGATGCCTCAGGCCCCGCCCACACCAAACATCTGCAGGAACCCAACCAGACTCAGGCCTGGTGTACTGCTCAGATGTTCGGAGCTCAGCACCATAACTCCAGATTCTCAGAATTTGGAGATTAAAGTCAGAATCCAACCACCCCCCCCCCTCAAAAAAAAATCATCTATCCCTGTGGCCTCTTCGTCCTCCTCCTCCTCCTGATTATCTGCTGCCTTCTGAGGGACTGTAGGGAGGAAAACATGGTCAGATCTTCTGCAGGTCTGTGGTTTTCTGAATTAAGAGATGGTTTCTCAAGAGGGGGTTTAATCACGGCAGCTTTAACCGCCGCCACGCGGAGCCAGAGGAGGAGGGGTCACATCCGGTGTTAATTAAGGCTGCTGTGCCAGTTGGGATTGGGTCTAAACGTGGGGTTGTTGGTTTAGATGAAGAAATAACAAACCTCAGCTGATGCAGATGAATGGAAGAGAAGCAGACCTGGTACCATATCCTGTTCTACAGCTGGTTCTGCGTAGGAAGATAAATTGGTACCAGTCGCCATCAGGAGTCGATGAACTTTTCTTTTTTCTAATAAACAAATTTATCATTTAAAAAGCTCATAAAGTCAAATTATTTCTGAAGGAGCCTCACTGCAGAGAAGAACCAGCAGTTATTCTGATTGTCTTCTCCCAGTGTTGAGTAGAGCCCGGTTCTGAAACAAATGAAACCAGCAGAGCCGGGTCTGAACCAATTCTCACCAGATAATGGATCCAGTGATCTTTGTCTTTTTTTGAAGTGGATCAAAAGGAAGTAATTTCATCTCTGCCTTTGGCCTCTGCCTCCTACAGAGGAGAGAAAACGTTTTTCAGAACAAAGAAAAGCGCTGGTGTGTGCTCAGGTCATTTTACCGGAACCATTCTGACCCAATCAAAGAAGAGACGCGGCGTTTAGGAACCGTTTTAGTTGGGTTTTGTCTCCTTAAATATAAAAGAGTGTGTCCTTGACATGAAGAGTTAATCCAATGAAAGTGAGAACCTCTCCGCATCCTTCAGGAGCCGTTAAACGGACGCCACAGATGATTACTCCCCGCTCAGATTCGGTTTCACCAGTTGTGGTCCAATTGAAGTTGGACACAAACTACAAGCAGTTATTGATTGATGAAAAGCAGACCGGACCCTCCTCCACAGCTCGCCAAGAACTCGGCCAAAACAAATGTCGGATGGGTGTGGCTAACATTTCAGGTAATGGAGATATAATCTAGGATACGGGCCTGTTTTATTTCACCATGAGAAAGTGCCTTTTCAAATCAACTTTCATTACGTGTGGTGTGAACCGCCGAATCAAAGCCAAGGCAACGTTTTACAACGTAACGGACACTGAATGTGCTGAATTAAAGCCAAAGAGGCTTTTTAGCACTAAGCTGCTGCTGGAGTAAACATCTGCACCTTTTACAGGAACCTCTTAGCTGTAAAGAGGCGAAGAGGTTTCAACCCGTTACTCCTTCTGCTGGAGTCAGCAGCATCGGGGTTCTGATGGGGTTCTGAAGGACCGGCTGGTCCGTCAATGGATGCAGCAGAAAAGTCTTTCCTGCAAAAAGAATATGCATAATTGAGCCATGGTTTAGAAACAGGAGGTGTGTTAATCTGCTCAGGTCGGGAAGCTCACAGCCTAAAAGCTTGATCACCACTGGTCACCAGCTTCGCGGTGGGGAAACCAGCGAGGGAACTTCAGAGGACCTCAAGCTACGATGGAGCGTAGCGGGTTATAATTGGGTGCCACCATGTTGGGCTTTAAAAGTTCTTTGAAGAATGTTTAATTTGACTGGGAACCAATGGGGAGAGGCAGGAACCGGGGTCATAGCAGAGCCCGGTCCGGCACCAGCTGAAGCCCAGCTGCTGAGGATGGACTATGGCGAGTGAGCGATCCACTGCAGAAGTCCAGGTGTGAGAGGACGGAACCGTTTGGAGATTTAGAGTGAACATTTAGGTCCCCCAAAGCCCCCAATCATCCCCTGTGTTGTACAAACCCTGGTTGAACTCCTCAAACTCAGAGTAATGCCAGAAAACCAGGGCAGTTCCCCTCGACTCTGTTCATACGCGTCGACTTTGGACTAAATCGGGCCGACGGTTGAGAAACGACGGTCCGAAGATTCCAGATTAAGAGTGACATATTTTAGCAGAGCAGAGAGTCTAATGAGGGTGTAAGGAGTGGACGCGCTGTGAGCAGAAGGCTCGTGGAAATCCATCTTGTGTAACAAGAGCACGGGTCAGACTCCAGAGCCACAAAGAATCTGTGTGTTAAGAGTTCTGCAAACCTTCCCTCTGCTCTGTTTTACATTAGGAAGCCCACAGGACCTTCAGAGGGGTCCGTTCTCTGCACTGCATGGCGAGCATCTTTACTGCACACTGTACATCTCACGGCGCCCCCTCCTGACAAGGTCACATCCTAATCTGGGTAACAGCTGACAGAATGTGACCGGCCAGGATTGAAGTCGGGGCCCATCGTGGCAACTCAGCTGTGGATCATCAGAACCGAAGCAGTCGTACGTTAAATTATGCAAAACTGCTCTTAACGTGATCCTCTCTAATTGGAACCATAGCATGGTGGGAGTCGGGGCTGAGGAATCGTGTTGAGCAACAGTGGTTTTACTTACAGGCTGGGTTTTAATGGCCGTATTACTCAAAAACAAAAGAAATGGTAAAGAGATAGCTCCTCAGGGGTCCCTCAGGAGTTGGAGAACTTTCCCCCTCATCAAATGGTGGTGGTGGGGGGGCGCGGCAGATGCATCAGCGTTATGTCAGATAGTTCATTCTGACAACATCCACCTGTGTGGAAATGATTGCATGTAATCAGCTGACTGTGGATTAATGATGAGGAGAATGTGAGTTATGATGAAGCAGAAGAGCCAGCATCTAATCCAGGCGGGGGCTTCAGTGGTCTTCCTGGCGTATTCTTTAAGGTTTAAGTATAATGTCAGCTGCATGACTGTTACGAGGGAGCTCAGAGGGAACGCTGTTTCAACATGGAGTCAAGACATTCCCCTCGTCCCGGCGCCCAACAACCACCGTGATGAAGTGAAACGTTTGGGTGAAAGCCCACCAGATCTAGGAGAGCCTTTAAACGGACATCTAGGAGGATGGAACCAGTAGGCTTCTCTGAGCGACCCACATGGCCAGAGTCAACCGGAGCAGCAGAGAGGAGGTGGAAACATCCACATAGAGAGAGAAGGTTTGGACAACCTGGAGGTTGTAGCTCCATGACGAAGGACCAAACTCATCATCCGCTTCCTCGCGTCTCCTCAGAGATGATCACATCTTCTGCAGCGACACGCCTTCCTTTGCAGCCGATCGCCAGCCTCTAAATCTACTGACAGCTCCAACAAACTCTCTGAGCATTTCTCAAATACTCTGTAGTTTTCTCTCCAGCGCCTTCCACTTCAGTGTCTCTGTTCAGCCCACTGAGCCCTCAGCTCTTCCCCCAAAAGAACATCAAAGGAACAAAGGAAGTAATATAAATACTGCAAACACATAACGTCAGCAAAACCTTCCTCTTTTCTGTAAAAAAAAAGAAAAAGTGTCTACACATGAAAACGTTAGCATTTAGACATTAGCCTCAATAGAACAGACGGGAGAATCTGCCCAATGATGCTGGGGGTAAAAGGTCAACTGAAACTGAAAACACGTCAGTGAGAAGAAGTCTCTGCTACAGATGTATGTTTTTTTTCTTCATCGATGGTCTCTGTGTTTACGGTGAAGTCAGACATCTGACCGTCTCCTCGTGTTCAGCGTCTCTGCTTCAAACAGGAAGTAGCAGTATGGTTCCGTTGTCATGGATGGATTGTTCTGTTTCCAATTGTCACCATGTCAATATCAGTTTCTTTCTATCCCAGTCTTCTGTTGTCTCTTCCTCTTTTTTTCGACGACTGAACTCGAGGTCAGGGCCGTCACTATCTGCTATCCAGCTGATGCTGGTTTGTCTCCCAGCAGGAGAGTTCTGGTTGTTCTTCGTCCGTCTGGAACCACATGAGGGTGAAGTTACTGAATATTTACAACGCTGAAGGTCGGATAGTACGGAATCATCGCCGCTGTTTCATGGGTCCGTTTCAAACCTTCTACCTACATAGACCCTTGTGTGAGGAAGAACAGGATTGCTTTTTGACACTAGTTGGAGCTTTATCTCCAATATTCTACGGGTCATAATTCCTCAACCTTTGGTCCGATTAAGGCCAGATTTGGTGCAGATTAATAAACTTTAGGAGAGCTATCTGTTAGAGGTCATATTTTACTCACTAGGAGGAACTCTTTTTATTTATTCATGAAAAACTCTTTTTCAGACAGAACTTCCCTTTTAATTCGATGAGTTCAATCAATGGTATTGTTTGTAGAATGCAGGGGTTTGGGGGCCTTGCAGAGAAATACCCTTACTCTTGTTTAATATTTCACTATAAGTCTTTATTTGTGAAGGAGTAAGTGGTTTCCTGATTTAAAAAGGTTCATCCGTGTCTTTGTCCTCTACACCTCAAGAAAGACACTTCAGACATACCTTCTTAACTGCTGCTCCGATTTAGTCCAAATTAACCTCATCAGAACCAACTGAAAGAGGTTTAACTTGTATTTGTCATATCCTACATCAGTTGTTCGTATTTCACCCCCCCAGCTTTTAAAAAAAAAGAAAAACAAGTTAACTGTATTTATCTTCATCATTGAGTCACTATGGGATCTGATCCTAGAACAGACTGATGACATCATAGTAACAGTCAGGTTGAGTCACTATGGGATCTGATCCTAGAACAGACTGATGACATCATAGTAACAGTCAGGTTGAGTCACTATGGGATCTGATCCTAGAACAGACTGATGACATCATAGAAACAGTTAGGTTGAGTCACTCTGGACTGTTTGAGATTATTAATGAGTCACATTTAATGTGAGGAGTTCAATCAGGCGTATTGCTGGTACAACGCAGGGGATTGGGGGTTTTTCGGGGACATAGCCTTGCTGTTGGAGAACAGTTATTTAGTTCCTGTTGGCGTCGTTTGTGCTCATCTAGCAGAAATTTCTCTTCGTCAGATCAGAAAGAAGAGCCAATGTCCAAGGACAGCATGCACTAATTAAGAAGTAAAGGTCCTAAAATCCGTCCCAGTGGTACTCCAGGGGAAAATTCAAATCCTTTCAGAAGAAGAAGTCATCTATAAAAAGTTTGGAGTATTCCAAATAGGCAAAAAATGCCCAATTAATCTGTTTAAAAGAATCTGGTGGTCCAACGTCTCAAAAGTCAGCGCTACCACAGAATCTAAACGTTGTCATCAGGTGTTCTGATGTCATTGACGTCTTTCAGGAGGGGTGTGTCTGTGCCGCGATGACTCCTTATGACATAAACGAAACATTTGTAGTTTAGTTCTACTTTGAAAAGACACTTCTCTGAAGTTTAGTCTGAAAACCTGGATCTGAATATGCCATGGCTCTATAATGACTGTGACTGATTCCAGGCTCCACTGGAATCGGTTTCTGAGTCAGTAAGGGGGAAACCGAGCTGTGGAGGGGGATTCTTACTGCGGGGGGGATGTCTTCAGAAAAGGAGGCTGGAATTGGGTCGAGGGAAAACAAGGAAGGCTTCATTCATCCAGACTTTCATCATCTCAGAGGAGCATGGAAGTCGTCCGTCACGACTCCCCGGCGATGTGGACGATTATTAGCTAAACGTTAGAGAGGCGTCACGAATCTAAGCAGGGGTCCAGAAAAAAAAACCTCCTCCTCTGTTCACTGGTGCAGGGATCCATACATGCGTCAGCGGCGAGGCTGCCTTTGATAATACACATTCACACCAGGACGTGTGTGTGTGTGTGTGTGTGTGTGTGCGTGTGTGTGTGTGTGTGTGTGTGTCTGACTCTCACACTCACTAATAGAGGCATTGCGGATCACAGAACTGGCGTTGGACCAGAGTTTGACACTCGGGACGTGTTTTTTCATCCTCTGGTTTCTCAACGCCGAGCATGAACACATGAGTCTCGTAATCTTTCGTTTCTTCTCCCTCCCTCCTCCCCCGGCTTCTCCTTGAGTTTCACATCTACCTTCTTGTGTTACTTCTTCCTGTCGCCTCGTCCACCTTCCTTTCTCCCTCGTCTGACGTCCTGTGCTCACGGGGAATAAGGCCAATTCCAAACACTGCCGAGTTAAAACAAACCCATTTCGCCGCAGTGAAAATAAACGACTCTCTCTACTTAACTTTCCCTCTCTCTCTCCTGGTCCCCCCTATTTAGCCGCAGTGAAAATAAACTGACCGGCCTCTATTTGTTTTAAAAAGGAAGACCTGACCACCGCAGAATATCCTGCAGGCCATTTCAAACTTAACCTGCTTCATTTCCCTCTTAGCGCCGTTTACTGCAGAACCTCACGCTGCTAATTTGCGACATGTGAACGTATTAAGTCAGGCGTTAGATCGGTTCCTACATACGTGCCACCTTCTTTATAACCTTTAATTACATTTCCTGAATACAGAGAGATTATGCGTCGTTCCATGTCGGACATGTTTGAGGTCGGCTCAGAAACTGAGCAGCTTTTTCCCCCCCGCGCCGGAGAGGGTGACACGTTACAGATGCCAGGAAGTGCAGCGTGGATGTGGAGGTAATTGAACCCGAGGCTCACGCCCAGGAGATGCAGGAAGGATAATGATAGGTCTGCACTCCGCCAAACATGATAGACGGTTACAGCGGCAAGTGGCAATGACGCAGGAAATACGGCCCACTCCGAAGGAAGGCGTGCGCTGACCGCGGTCACACGACCACAGCGTCTTCCACGCTGGTGAAGGTTTGAGTAGCGTTGATTAAAATGACGGGTTTAGATGTTCTGTTTACATGCTTTACAACTTCTTCACGAAAGAAATGACAACCATTCTCATTTGGGATCCAGGCATCCTGCATCAGTGAGATTTAGAAGAGATTAAATCTGGCATTGGAAAGAATGGACAGCCGCCGTAGCTCCGCCCACTTAAGCAGAAATTAAAAGAAAGAAAATGAAGTCTTGTCTTTAAACGCAGACACAAACATAAGGACATTTAGAAACGAGAGTCACTTAAAGGAAGAAACTGGCTCGTTTACAGGATATGACTGAAGTCACATTTCCCATGATCCTCTCTTCCCTCACCATTAGACGGACTGAATGTGAGTGTCAGAGGTAAGTGAGCGTATTTAGGGGAAGGAAAGTTCTGAAACTGGACTGACGCTGTCGTCTTTGACCGGAGGGGTTTACCTCCGAGAAGTTCCCTGTCCCCCGCGTTTACCAGCAATCCTCCTGACTGATCTTTACAACAGGAGTCAGCATTCACCCATTCATACGTTCACTCAAACGTTCACACAAACGTTCACACAAACATTCACACAAACATTCACACAAACATTCACCCATTCATACGTTCACACAAACCTTCATACAAACCTTCACACAAACATTCAAACAAACATTCACCCATCCACAAAAACGTTCACACAAACATTCACCCATCCACACAAACGTTCAAGCAAACATCCACACAAACATTCACCCATCCACGAAAACGTTCACGCAAACGTTCACACAAACGTTCAGACAAACATTGACCCATCCACACAAACGTTCACACAAACTTTCACCCGTTCACGCAAACGTTCACACAAACATTCACACAAACATTCAAACAAACATTCACACAAACATTCACCCATTCATACGTTCACACAAACCTTCATACAAACCTTCACACAAACATTCAAACAAATATTCACCCATCCACATAAACGTTCACACAAACATTCACACAAACATTCACACAAACATTCACACAAACATTCATACAAACGTTCACACAAACATTCACACAAACATTCACACAAACATTCACACAAACATTCACACAAACGTTCAGACAAACATTCACACAAACATTCACACAAACATTCATACAAACGTTCACACAAACATTCACACAAACATTCACTCAAACGTTCACACAAACGTTCACACAAACGTTCATCCATTCATACGTTCACACAAACGTTCACACAAACGTTCACACGAACATTCACACAAACATTCACCCATCCACACAATTGTCACACAAACATTCAAACAAACATTCACCCATTCATACGTTCAAACAAACCTTCATACAAACCTTCACACAAACATTAGAACAAACATTCACCCATCCACAAAAACGTTCACACAAACATTCACCCATCCACGAAAACGTTCACGCAAACATTCAGACAAACATTGACCCATCCACACAAACGTTCACACAAACTTTCACCCGTTCACACAAACGTTCACACAAACGTTCACACAAACTTTCACCCGTTCACACAAACATTCACACAAACATTCACCGATCCACACAAACGTCCACACAAACGTTCAAGCCAAGCAAACATCCACAGAAATATTCACCCATCCACGCAAACGTTCACACAAACATTCACCCATCCACGCAAACGTTCACACAAACATTCACACAAACATTCACACAAACATTCACCCATTCATACGTTCACACAAACCTTCATACAAACCTTCACACAAACATTCAAACAAACATTCACACAAACATTCACACAAACATTCACCCAAACATTCATACAAACGTTCACACAAACATTCACCCATCCACACAAACGTTCACACAAACCTTCATACAAACCTTCACACAAACATTCACAAAAACGTTCACCCGTTCACACAAACGTTCACCCGTTCACACAAACGTTGATGGATATAATCATGTCATGACGACAACCTTCGGTCCAGTTGAGACTAGATGTATCTGATATGAATGGACAGGAGGAAAATCCACCTTCTTTAATTCATTCATAAATACACAGATATTTCTACTGGCTGGAGAAACGGATCCAATCAGAGACTCTTAGGTAGAACTCAGAACTTAATCTTCCTGTTGCTCCAGACCAGATGATGAATAGCTCCATAAAAATAACATAAGGTCCAGAGAGCAGACTGTATCTTTGGAGGTCGGCCTCCAGGAACCAGATCTTCCATCAACCAAACTCTTCCAAGCGTGTCACAGGCTTCACATCCACTGAGAACCACCAGTGGGACATTCAGGTGATGGATGGGTAGGAAATACAACAAATAACCCCAGTTTGAATAAAGCACAGAAGACTGAACCAGAGTCTAAGAGTGACCTCGGAGCTGGACAGGAAACAGATATCACGCAGTGATGATGTCACAGTTTCACAGCAGGATAGTTTTCTTTGCCCCTTCTTGTGTTTACCGACTGTAAATGAATGACAGCCTCTCTTCTCTCCTTCAAGGCTCTCCTCCCTGACCTCCCAGACTCCATCGACACGCCAGCATCATCTGATGATCGGCCGACTGACGGCGATCCCTCCATCAACCCGTGCGGCGCTCCACGCAAAATACATTTCAGCGTTTCCCCCTGCGACTGTTTTATTGATGAATTCTCGTTCACAACGTCCTTCGCTCCCTCGTTCACCTTCGTCGCTCAGCATCCTCCCGCCTCGCTCTCTGACTCCGTATTTTATCCAATCATCTGGAGGAAGCCCACGTCCAGTGGGTTGGATGTGGGCATGAATGTGGAGCGAAGACTGAAGACAAAATCCAGATGTTGGTGTGTTTGGAGCTTTGGGTTTTTCGGTACCGTGTTGAAGGGATGTTACTTTTTATAACGATCTTCTGACAGCTTTTAGACCTCTGCTACGTTTCTCCACACCTCAGCATCACCCTGTCCTCTCAGGCACCGCCAGCTTCGCCATTATATCATCATCATCATCATCATCATCATCATGTACGTGCGGCGTAGCTCATTGTTCCGCAGCAGAACTGTGTGAGGAGAAGACAGACTACCTTTTGTCTCCTGAAATCACTCGCAGGTTGATTCCAGTTTGTTTGCCAGATCTGTGTTTGGGTGATAAACAGAAACGTCTCCTCGTCTTCTCGCTTCCCAGAAGCCCATCAACTTTGAGTTGGTAGGTAGAGAAAAGACCATTAATCACTTCTCAGGGATTCTCGGGTGGAGCGCGGGTGGAGCCGGTTATGTGTGCCGGGTAAACCCCGAATCTCTGGTCGCTCTGCAGCTTCGCTCCATGAAAGGATCCCATTATTTTCAGGATGCTGTCCTTAACTCAAATAGAAGAAAGATGTTTGGACCACGCTGCGCTGACAGCATGTTAAAAACAACGTGGACCGTCACAACAGGGCTGTATGTAAGATTTGGACCGGTTCTGTCTGTGTGAGCATGCATGTGCACGCTTCCAAGAAATCTGGACAGAGAGCTTATTCTTCTGTGTCTGTGTGAGCTTTTAAATGGAGATAGTGGGTCTGTGGTGTGTCACTTTGCCTGATCAAATGAGGAACACATTGAGAGAAAACAGTGTGTGTGTGTGTGTGTGTGTGTGTGTGTGTGTGTGTGTGTGTGTGTGTGTGTGTGTGTGTTTGTGTAAACCCACACTGGTAGACATCTACCCTGCTAACATCTGGACATGCATCCTTTATAGCTCCTTTAGCAGAGAGAAAGACAGTATTGTTTTGAGGCAATTATACTAACACACATAAACATCCTGCAGCGTAACATGTGTGTGTGATTCCACTACGAGAAGACATTCAAGACTGGGAGAGTTTAAGGGAATATGTTTGACTAATAATAACATGCACATATTACTCATGCATGTTGTTCTGGATGTACAGCCGTGTCTCAATGTTCTTAGAAAAACGGTTCGCTTCTCGTTGCCGTTTTCTTTTTTTTCCTGTAATTTGGCTGGAAATCAACACCAACAATTAGGAGAGACGGACTTTACAGACTTTACAGACTTTACAGACTTTACAGACTTTACAGACT
>VRLP01009433.1:0-12744 GCA_009660295.1 Lophius piscatorius
GTGTGTGTGTGTGTGTGTGTGTGTGTGTGTGTGTGTGTGTGTGTGTGTGTGTGTGTGTGTGTGTGTGTGTGTGTGTGTGTGTGTGTGTGTGTGTGTGTGTGTACCTGCGGAGATCATTATGAACAGCCAGTCGTTTACCCTTAATAGAAACTTTTGCATTAAACCTCGTTTCCTGTAGAAAGAGGAACAAATTCAGGATCAATCTTTTTTTTCAGTCTGAGACAGTTCAGAGGGGTTTCAGGGTCCGGGTTCCTACCATGGTCAGGCTGCTGAGCTGGACCGGAGCCCGACCTGGGGGCAGAAGCATCACCTTGACGATGGCTGTCATGACGACCATCGCTCCCGACGTCTTGATGGAGGTTTTAGGGGGCGAGTTGACGGCGAGGTGCAGAGAGATGGGAGCGTTCATCAGAGCCGGGTTCTGCCCAGAACACACAAGAACATAAAGTATCAAAACCAGAACTACTCCCTCCAGGGAGTCTCTACTGGGTTCTGCTCACCAGCATCACGATGGTTACCGAGTAGGTGGTTCTCAACAACACCTCCAGGTCTGGGGGCATCTGAGGAAAGAGAGTAAATGTGAGACTGGAACCAGAACTCTGTTTGCTGCGCTGGGTTCAGGGGTAGCAGGGCTCTGTGATGGGTTCAAGGGTCACTGTTGGTTTGGCAGGTTTGTGGTCATTTTTAAAGTCATTGGAGGTTTTGAGGGTCTGTGTGGTTTTGAGGGTCTGTGGTGGTTTTGAGTCTCTGTGGTGGTTTTGGGGGTCTGTGGTGGCTTTGGGGGTCTGTGGTGGTTTTGAGGGTCTTTGGTGGTTTTGAGGGTCTGTGGTGGTTTTGGGGGTCTGTGGTGGTTTTGAGTCTCTGTGGTGGTTTTGAGGGTCTCTTTTGGTTTTGAGGGTTTGTGGTGGTTTTGAGGGTCTGTGGTGGTTTTGAGGGTCTGTTGTGGTTTTGAGTCTCTGTGGTGGTTTTGGGGGTCTGTGGTGGTTTTGGGGGTCTGTGGTGGTTTTGTGGGTCTTTGGTGGTTTTGAGGGTCTGTGGTGGTTTTGAGGGTCTGTTGTAGTTTTGAGGGTCTGTTGTGGTTTTGAGGGTCTGTGGTGGTTTTGAGGGTCTGTTGTGGTTTTGAGGGTTTGTGGTGGTTTTGAGGGTCTGTTGTAGTTTTGAGGGTCTGTTGTGGTTTTGAGGGTTTGTGGTGGTTTTGAAGGTCTGTTGTAGTTTTGAGGGTCTGTGGTGGTTTTGAGGGTCTGTTGTAGTTTTGAGGGTCTGTGGTGGTTTTGAGGGTCTGTTGTAGTTTTGAGGGTCTGTGGTGGTTTTGGGGGCTTGTGATGATTGTGACCTTCTCATTGATGATGTGCATCTCGAAGATTCCGGCGCTGTAGTAAGCCAGCAGTCCGCTGTCGAAGAAGAACTCGGACAGAGCGAGGTAAACCATCCTGTCGTGATCTCTGAGGACCGGGTCCACGGCCGTGTTCACCAGGGTCTCGTTCTGACGGGACAGATCAAAGAACATCCCCTACAGGCAAAAAATAAAATAAGACCGTTACCCTCCACCTCACAACACTGGATCAGGTTCTGAAGTAGGACCAGTGTCACCGTCTGACCCTGAAGTTCATGTCGAGGCCCATGGAGGTCACGACGGGGTCATCCACGAGAGAGTAATCTATCCCAATGTAGTCGTCCACCTCCGTCCTCACGGGGATCGTCTCCAGCATCGAGTTCACGTGAACGAGAGCGGCGTGATCCAGAGCCGGACAGATCTGAGAGAGAGACGGGTCAGAGAGAGAGGGAGAGACGGGTCAGAGAGAGAGACGGGTCAGAGAGAGAGGGAGAGACGGGTCAGAGAGAGAGACGGGTCAGAGAGAGAGGGAGAGACGGGTCAGAGAGAGAGGGAGAGACGGGTCAGAGAGACAGAGACAATTCAGAGAGAGAAAGAGTTTAGAAAAAGGGGTCACAGAGAGAGAGAGGGTCAGAGAGAGAGAGGGAGAGACGGGTCAGAGAGAGAGAGACGGGTCGGAGACGGGTCAGAGAGAGAGAGACAAGTCAGAGAGAGATACAGGTCAGAGAGAGAGAGATACAGGTCAGAGAGAGAGAGATACAGGTCAGAGAGAGAGAGACGGGTCAGAGAGAGAGAGACGGGTCAGAGAGAGAGAGACGGGTCAGAGAGAGAGGCACGGGTCAGAGAGAGAGAGTGTCGGGTCAGAGAGAGAGAGAGAAGCGTCTGAGAGAGAGACGCGTCAGAGAGAGAGACGGGTCAGAGAGAGAGACATGTCTGAGAGAGAGACATGTCTGAGAGAGAGACATGTCTGAGAGAGAGACAGGTCTGAGAGAGAGACAGGGGTTACAGACCTTTTGGCTGAGGATGTAGCGCATGCCTCTTGTCAGAAAGCTGGACAGAAAGCCGTAGACCCTCCTGAGGGATCGGACCACAGACACTTCCTGGTTACTGATTATTGATCGGCCATCGTTACGTCACTCTTCTGATTGGTGGAGGTTTGTATTATATATTTTTATATTTTTATATTTTTATATTTTTATATTTTTATATTTTTATATTTTTATATTTTTATATTTATATATTTTTATATTTTTATATTTATATATTTTTATATTTTTATATTTATATATTTTTATATTTTTATATTTATATATTTTTATATTTATATATTTTTATATTTTTATATTTTTATATTTATATATTTTTATATTTTTATATTTTTATATTTTTATATTTATATATTTTTATATTTTTATATTTTTATATTTTTATATTTCTTTATTTTTATATTTTTATATTTATATATTTTTATATTTATATATTTTTATATTTTTATATTTATAGATACTTCACCCCAGCGTTCCGCTGAACTCGGCCGTCATTACGGAGATGCTGGCGTCACAGGTGGTGCTGCCGATCTTCAGTCGTCCTTCATCGTCTCTGATGAGTTTCAGAACCGTGTTGATGTTTACTCCTTCAGCCGACGCGTTGATGTTCCCTGTGTCATAGCTGACATAGAACATCTTCATCACCGATACGAGTGAGACGACAATCATCATCATCAACTACCATCATCATCACTTACCATCATCATCAACTTCCATCAACATAAACCACTATCATCATCATCAACTACCATCATCACCATCAACTACCATCATCATCAACCACTATCATCATCATCAGCTACCATCATCATCATCACTTACAATCATCATCATCAACTACCATCATCATCAACCACTATCATTATTATCAACCACTTTCATCATCATCAACTATCATCATCATCAACTACCATCATCATCAACCACTATCATTATTATCAACCACTTTCATCCTCATCAACTATCATCATCATCAGCTACCATCATCATCAACATCATCAGCTCCCATCAGCATTAGCAAATATAATCATCAGCTACCTTCATCATCATCATCTAACATCATCATCATCATCATCATCAACCCCCCTCATTATCATCCACCATTATCATCATCATCAGCAATTATCATCATCAACTACCATCATCATCAAACACTATCATCATCATCAACCATTATCATCATCAGCTCCCATCATCTTCATCATCAACCCTTATCATCATTTAGCTACCATCATCATCATCAGCTACCATCATCATCATCAACCACTATCATTCTCATCAACTACAATCATCATCAACCTCATCAGCATCAGGTATCATCATCATCATCAGCAGCAATTATCATCATCAACTACCATCATCATCATCATCAACCCTTATCATCATTTAGCTACCATCATCAGCTTCCATCATCATCATCAACCACTATCATCATCATCAACTACCATCATCATCATCATATACCGCTGTCATTATCATCCTCAACTACCATCATCAACTACTGTAATCATCATCATAATTATCAACTACCATCATCATCATCATCATCAACTACTATCATCATCACCATCATCATCATCAGCTACTATCATCATTTTCATCATCTGCTGCCATCATCATCATAATGGGGTCTGCACAAAGAATATACAGTACCTAAGTTACTATGTTCCCCTTGGGCCGTGGCGCTGATAGACAGAACTGTTGGAGTTCTGTCTATCATGGTTCTTCAGTAGAACTGCTAGGGTTCTGTCTATCAGCGTTCTGCAGTAGAACCGTTGTGGTTCTGTCTATCAGCGTTCTGCAGTAGAACTGTTGGGGTTCTGTTTATCAGTGTTCTGCAGTAGAACTGTTGGAGTTCTGTTTATCAGTGTTCTGCAGTAGAACTGTTGGAGTTCTGTTTATCAGTGTTCTGCAGTAGAACCGTTGTGGTTCTGTCTATCAATCTTCTGGAGTAGAACTGTTGGAGTTCTGTCTATCAGTGTTCTGCAGTAGAACCGTTGTGGTTCTGTCTATCAATCTTCTGGAGTAGAACTGTTGGAGTTCTGTCTATCAGTGTTCTGCAGTAGAACCGTTGGAGTTCTGTCTGTCAATGTTCTGGAGTGGAACTGTTGGGGTTCTGTCTGTCAATGTTCTGGAGTGGAACCACTGGTGTTTTGGAGAACTTACAAGAACCAGTAGAGGATCTGGCGGTGGAAGCTCAGCATGATGGAAGAGTTCTGAATGTCGAACAGCAACCCGACATCAGGGATGAACTGAAGGTCGGCGTGAGACAGATTCAACTGGACTATCTCCACACTGACAACAAGACGGCCAAAGTATTAGTACACAGTATTTTGAGTATCTAAAGTACTGCATCAGAAGTAAAGGAGTATCAGTACTCAGTGATTGTGTACTGGAAGCGTCCCTCATTGCCCTCCATCTCTGGCATCGTGATGTTACTGAGCTCCTCCTCCACGAACCGCAGGGTCTCCGACTTCACTGGAATATCAAAAATACTACTAGTACTACAGTACATACCGCCTCAAAGGAGTACACAACAGAGTACTTTAAATGTAAGCATAATAATACTAATTCTACTACAGCACATACTGATTCAAAGGAGTACACAACAGAGTACTTTAAATGTAAACATAATAATACTTTTAGTACTACAGTACATACTGCTTCAATGGAGTACACAACAGAGTACTTTAAATGTAAACATAGTAATACTAATTCTACTACAGCACATACTGCTTCAATAGAGTACACAACGGAGTACTTTGAAAGAAAAATATACTTCTATTACTACAGTACATACCGCTTCAAAGGAGTAAACAACGGAGTATTCAAATGTAAACATAATAATACTACTAGTACTACAGTACATAATGCTTCAATGGAGTACACAACAGAGTACTTTAAATATAAAATGTACTTCTAGTACTACAGTACATACTGTACGCAATGGCGTAAACAACAAATTACTTTAAATATGAAAAGTACTACTAGTTCTACAATACATACAACTACACTCGAAACACACGTTTTATGAACTTCGTATCGAGCTTTCATAAATTAACGAATTTAATCCGGTTTAGAATTTATCAGGATTAATGTTGATTACGGTTAAACAGATTTAATTTGGATTACGGCTTTTGATTACTCTTTCCATGTTTAAACTAGATTAGATTTATCAGGTTTGATCTGGATTGTATTTAAACAGGTTTTGGTTTAATTATAGTTTAGCATGTTTAATTTGTTTTAAATTCAAACAGGTTTGATCTTGATTGTACTTCACAATGTTTAATCTGGAATAGATTGGAAAATAATTCAACATCTTTCATCTGGATTATACTTTAGCGGGTTTAGTCTAGACTGTTCTTTCACATCTTTAATCCAGTTTATATTTAAACAGGTTTAAACTGGATTACAATTCATCTGGATTGATTTTAAATCCAGATTATATGATTGTTTCAGTGTGGATTAAAGTTAATCTAGGTTCATTTTGAGTACATTCAAACAGATTTAATATAGATTAAGGTTCTTGATTATACTTTAAAATATTTCCCCTTGATTTAAATTAAACAGATTTAATCTGGATTATAATTGAACAGGTTTATTCTGGATTATATAATGGAACAGATATATGCCTGCCTACTCACACATCTCCAGCCCTCTGTTGGTGATGCGTATTTTGCAGCCGGCGGGTTCGGCGGCGGCCATGATGGTGGACGCCAAAGAGAAGAGGAACAGAAGGGACAAATGATGTGACGTCATCTTGATCCAGAAGACCTCGGCCTGAAACACAGAAGATTCAAATCCTGGATTAGAGCATCGCCTCTGAGTTCTGAGGTTGGTTCAGAGGTTCTGGTTCTGTGGTTTGGGTCTATGAACTCGTCTATGCAGACGATGCAGTTCTTTCTGTGTCTAACCGGGATGCTGCCGCAAAGGTCAGAGGTCACCATCTGAGGGATTCTGTCTGCCCTGTTGCTGCGCAGGTCCCAGCTGAAAACCTCTTCAGACTGTTGGGTCCAGAGGAGGAACCAGAGGAGGAACCAGAGGAGGAACCAGAGGAGGAACCAGAGGAGGAACCGTGTTGAACTGCAGTAACCTCTCTTTCACAACACCTCCTCCCCCTCCTCCTCTCAGCAACCTCCTGACCCTGTTCTCTCTCTCTCTCTCTCTCTCTCTCTCTCTCTCTCTCTCTCTCTCCCTCTCTCTCTCTCTCTGTCAAACAAATTCAATCTCTGGACAAAAACAGTCGGACGGGAAGAGGAGGAGAACCCGTCTGGAATCCTGCAGAGAACGCTGATCCGCATTTTTTCTTTCTCATGTCAAACGTCTTTGTGTAGAATATTTATTTTCACAAATGTCAGCAACATTTCCGTTTTACGGACATCGAGTAGCGGGACCTCTGCACGAATGTGAAGGTCTGCATATGTTTGAGTGGAGCAGCTAATGATGACATAATAATAATAATAATAATACCAATAATGACCATCTTACTAATAATCTCTTACTATCCATCCTCCTGATTTATTCATGTAGCGCTTTTCAAAACCACCGTTACAAAGACGGACAAAACCCACATTCAGTTATCTATAATTTAAAACAAAAGTCATAAAATGAATAAAATAGAATGCTGAGCTGAGGTAGAAAGTTATTTTGCGGATGAAGCTGTTCTCTGATCAGATTTGTTTACACATTCGGAACCACTGTGACGGATCTTCATCTGAGGAGGACGGATTTGTCCTCTCATGACACATCTATGCATTTCTGCACCAATCGGGGTCTCAGTGCCGATCCTTGATGCGGTCCCACCTCCGCCCTGAACCCAGCCGTCACTCCTACCTCACACCTCACTGCTGTCGCTCTCCGGCGCAAAACCTCCACCTCTCCAGGGTCCTCCTCCACCTGCTCCCGGCCCTAACTACAGATCACATGTCCTCCACCAACATCATAGTCCATGGAGGCTCCTGCATGACCCCATCTGTCAGCCTGTCCACCACCATAGCAAACATGAAAGGGCTCAGAAACAATCCTTGGTGCGGTCCCAGCGCCGCCTTGAACCCGACACTCCTACTGCTCTCACACTTATCCTGGACCGCTCTGACCTACTTCTCCGTCGCTCCAGACTTTGGATCTTAATGCTGCAGCTCCAAACATCAGCCTTGCTCTTGAAAGTCCATTCCTCAGACGTCATATCACTCTCCAGGATCATGTTGTACAGTGAAAAACTCCACCTCCATGCCTCCACTGGTATGTCATCCGGACCAACCACCTTTCCATTCTTCATCCTCTTTATTAAAGCTTTCTGATTCACAATTCTCACTTTCTCCCAACCTTTTCTCCCCTTTCTTTTTCTTTATCCTCAGTTCCTCGATCTGACCAGATCTGACACAAGACAACCACTGCATACATTAACTCCCAAGGAGGTTTGGCTTTCAGCGCTCTGCCTTTGTTTATCTGTTTGTTTGTTTGTCTGATTCTTTATTTATCTGTTTGTTTGTTTGTCTGATTCTTTGTTTATCTGTTTGTTTGTTTGTCTGATTCTTTGTTTATCTGTTTGTTTTTCCAAAAATGATCTTTGCACCAGTGGAAAACGTTCACATCTTTGATGATTATATATATGATTATATCGTCATTTTTCATGAAGAAATGGAAATGGCTGGTGGCTCAGTGGGCTGAACAGAGACGCTGAAGTAAAAGTTGCAGGAGACCGGTGATCTAATTGATGTAGATCCCAATCATCGGATCGGACAAAGAAAAGGGAAAGGGACGTTATGAACACACAGTGTCGCCATGGCTACACCTTTGAAATTATGGAAAAAACTTTCTTAAGTTTGAATTTTTATGTTCTTAACATATCCTTACACCGAATTTTAAGTTCATTGGGTTAAAACTGGAGGAGGAGATCGTTTAAAATAGATATTTAATTTAAAATGGCCAACTTCCTGTTAGCTTTACATCTTACAGAGATATATGTTTATACAACAAACATGTGTAACTTAATTATTTTCATTTTTTTCTACTGTATATTTCTACTTCACCAAACCTCAGAGGGAAATATTGTACTTTAAACTGAAGTATTGTACTTTAAACTGAAGTATTGTACTTTAAACTGAAGTATTGTACTTTAAACTGCATTTGGTCTTGACAGCTAAAGTAACTAGTTAGTTTACAGATTACATTTTTCACACCCCACCAAAAGAATATGTAAGATTAACTAGAACTAGAACTAGAAAAAGCACTCAGAGAGCGAAAACCTCAGTACCCAAGGTTTCGGAAAAGTTCACGCAGATTCTTCCGTTAAAGTCTGAGTTATTGCCAGCCTCTAAATATGCCGACAACTCCGACATACTCTCTGAGTATCTCTCAGATACTCTGAAGCCGCTCGTCTCCTGGGCCTTCCACTTCAGCGCCTCTGCTCAGCCCACCGAGCCCCCAGCTCCAAACCCCAAGAGAACATCAAAGGAATCAAAGGAACTGTTGAAATTTGAGCCGCAAGCTCCGACCCCACCGATGCTTCATTCTGGCTTCTGGTGCCGATCAAGGAAAGTGGACTATTAGGTGTGAACACGACCTTAGTGTCAGAAACCTGATTGGAATTCCTCTAAAATATTGACCAAAACCGTTTCCTTTAGAATTTTTTTGTTGTACATTGATCAGCCAGAACATTACAACCAACAGCTCCGTGACGTGACTGTGATTTCTGGCCTTCACTCCCCACACACATCAAAGTGCCTCTTATGTTGTTATTATTATATATTTAAGTATTGAATAAAACACTAAGGAGGATGAGGAAGATTAAATGTTACAGACCCTCAAATGGAGATGTAAAATAATGCAGTGTAGAGGCCGACCCCGCAGACACACAAGCGAATCATCACGCCTGAAGCTTCAAACAGCCTTTGAAGAGCAGAAAGTCACACACACACACTAACACACACTAACACACACTAACACAAACACGTACCCTGTAATCTGTGGTCTTAATTACAGCCCAACCAATCAGCAGCCAGCTGCTGCGGCCGCACCCACGCCCGCTGGACATCTGGCTAACCGCTAACTGCTAACCTTCAATGGAGACGGCTCAGTTCAAAGAGAAGGGAAGGTTAAGTCGGAGCTCCGACCTCAGGAGGACTACGTCCCTCAGGACAGAGTCTGAACTTTAGGCAGGAAGACGTTTCGATAGATCACATAATAACCACAGAGGAAGCGTTTTAAGTGCAGCAGAGTATTTATCCCGCTGCTGACACACCAGATCAGGTACTTCAAAGTGAGGCCAGAGATCTTCAAACGGCTCCGACAAACATACGACATAAAAGAATGTATGTACAAAGATATTTTATCGTTTGTGTTCATCCAGAATATAAAAAATAAAATCCACCAATGAAGTTAGAAAACAAAGAGAAAAGATTCTGCAGCTAATTCAGATCACTTCATTTGAACAAAATAGGCTAAACAACATGTTTGCTACAGAAGACTAAGAGAATATCCAGAACCAACCTGTATCTGATGAGTTCTTACAGAATGGGCCTTTACGTCTTTGTTAGCATGTTAGCATCTCAATGTAAGTGAAGCAGAAGTCTCAAACTAGTTGACGGAATAATCACAGCTGAGATTATTTAGCATAAAACAGAATTAAAGCAGACGAATTAGGCTCAGAGATCAGGGAGGCTACATGCTACATACTCCTTAAATCAAAGCGGTACCAGTAGGTCCGGAGGAAGTAGGACTGGCGGTAGTAGGACCAGCTGTAGTGGGACCAGCGAAAGTGGGAGCAGCGGTAGAAGGACCAGTGGTAGTAGGACCGGCAGTAGTAGGACCAGCAGTAGGGGGACCAGTGATAGCGGGACCAGCGATAGCGGGACCAGCGGTAGGGGGACCAGCGGTAGTAGGACCAGCGGTAGGGGGACCAGCTATCTGATGAGTCTCGACTACCAAAAGCAGTTTAACAGAAATGGGCCAATCAAAATGTTCAGGGTTAAGTTAACCTTTTAATGTCTGCAACTTGACAGAACCTGTTTCTAATGCGACCCAGTGGCAGTAAGTACATGCTAAAGAGTAAGGGGCCAAGGATGGAGCCCTGGGGGACACCACAGGTCAAAGGCTCCAGCGTGGAGGAGAGATTAACCGTGGCTATAGAGAAAGTTCTTTTGGATAAGCAGGATTCTTTTGGGCGTCTTAAAGCCAGTGAAACTTGAGATGGTAAGATATACAATTAATAAGAAATAAAAGACGCAAAGAAATAATTTGGCCCTATTTTCTCCTTTGTGAGGACTTGAAAGGTTTAAAATGGAGCTTGAGAGGCAGTTGGTTGGACTCCCTGTTGAGCAGGGCCATAATGACGGTTCTGAATGGAGCACTAGAACCGGCACAAATCTTCCTGAATTTTCATCAACATTACGGAGGATTTAAAAATAAGATGTTTTTAAACTCATTTTCATCTCCAGCCATATTCAAATCTGAAACCAGCCAGAATGACCCGACATCTTTAACTGGGACTTCACTAAAACACATCTAGCTATTAAAACACCCATTTAGTCCAATTGGGTTCCAAGTCGGGGCGACCAATTTGATTCAAATCACATTTCTTCGTTGACACATTGCGAATGAACGTGACCACAAAGTCAGTTTGGTTCCCGTTGATTTCCCATTATTTCATTTTTTTTAGACATTTACGTTGAAAACTTTTTGGGAAAATTGCTTCTAAACACGTCGAAAACTTCAGATTTACTCTCATTGAACTAAGACAAAGAAATGCAAAAGTCCTGATCCAATCTAATGTATTTATTACCGGAAACTCTTATAGAAAACAGTCATGTGATTAAAAAAAAAGCGGACGCCGGAAAGATGGTTAATGTACTTTTGACTCTCGGACACAGAGAAATAATTGTGTTCGGGATGAGAGGGAGACATTTTCGTTTGAAGCAGATTGGAGTTCAAATAAAAAAAAAAAGAAGAAAAAAAGCAGAAACTGAGACGTGCTGAACATCAAATAAAGTGTAAATGTAGTGGCATGAAATGTAAAATAGTGCAAAAGTACTCACTGATCTGTTATAGAACAATGTCTGGATGGAGGATTCTACAGTGCAGATCCTGATGGTTCTGCAGTTCAGGTTCTGTTGGTTCTGACTGGGCGGATGTGTCCCGGTCTTCTGTCTCTGTTCACACTGACTGACTCTCTCTGTGGAGAATGATTTATCCTGAGGGGATGACTCCTCCCCCCCAGTGGGATTCAGAGAGAGAGAGAGAGGGAGAGAGAATGTGTGGTGTGGTGTGTTTGTGTGGTGTGTGTGCGTGGTGTGTTTGTGTGGTGTGTGTGTGTGTGTATGTGTGTGTGTCACTGACTACTAGTTGAGCTGCCTTGATGGATATTATTGGACATCTAGTCCTCAGTCACAGAGCAAAGACCTCCTCCAAGGCGGCTCTGGCTCCCTGGTATGTTGTCATATGACCTTCATCATGTGACCTTCATCATGGGATGCCCCGACCATGAGAACCAAGATTTCAGAATTAGATTGGTATCATTTTTAGTTGTATAGTGCATTCAAGAACATTTCCCTATTCTGAAGGATTTATCTCCAGGTTTTCATGATTTCCTCCGGGTCACATGACCTGCCTTCCCACTGGTTTAATTATCATTATTATTACATTTTACTATCCCGGAGCAGCAATCTGTTTTTACTGCGAGCAGAAACTCAAATACAAACTAAAACTCAGTACATCACAAACATAGATAGATAGAAGAAAGAGTTCAAAAAACAAGAAAACAAGAGTCAAATATTCTCGTTTAAACCGCTTCTATAACACTGGTGGCCACAAATGTCATCAATTATTAACTTTTGTGTAATCCAGCTAACAAACAAACCATCAGCGCTGAAATCATGACCTCCTTCGTGGAGGCAAACAAAAACAGTCAAACCGACAAACGAAAAGAGTCGTTTGGAGTCTGAGCGGTCAGTGATGTCGGAGAGGATGAGTGTTTGGAAGAAAAGAACCTTAAAGATAAAAATACGAGGTGCGACGGATCAGGAGGGTCAGACTGACCTCGAAAAATAATGACATCACCATGTGTGCTTTAAAGAAAGTGGATGACATAAGATGAGATGAGATGAGATGAGCCAAGTTAGATGAGATAAAATGAGATGAATTATGATGTGGTGAGATGAGATTAGATGAGATAAGATTAGATGAGATGAGATGAGATAAAGTTAGATGAGATAAAATGAGATGAGACATGATGTGGTGAGATGAGATTAGATGAGATAAGATTAGATGAGATGAGATGAGATAAAGTTAGATGAGATAAAATGAGATGAGACATGATGTGGTGAGATGAGATTAGATGAGATAAGATTAGATGAGTTGAGATGAGAT
>VRLP01009434.1:0-12743 GCA_009660295.1 Lophius piscatorius
ATATATATATATATATATATATATATATATATATATATATATATATATATATATATATATATATATATATATATATATATATATATATATATATATATATACACATATATATATATATATATATATATACATACATACATACATACATACATATATATATATATATACATACATATATATATACACGTTTAGGAGTGCCTTGCTTTAAGAGTATTTTGATTCATTTATGTAGTAAAATGACTTACTCTGTATAAAATAACATGGAGAATGATTTTTAGATGAATATTTTTGGGATATGGAACGAACTAATGGGATTTCCATTAATTTGAATGGAAAAATTCGTTTCGGTTTTCGAGCAAGGTCTCGGAACAAATTAAGCTTGTAAACGGAGGTACCACTGTATAAATATATGTGTATAAGACATACATCCCCCTTCCCCTTAGAGGATTAACGGTGGTAAAGAGAATATCTCTCTCTCTCTCTCTGTCTCTCTCTGTCTAATCACTCACTATAAGGAACCGCTACTCACCTGCCATAGTGAACTCAGCAAAGGCAACCCTTTCCAGAAGCGTGCGGATCAGCTCACAGGGTGAATCTTTGAGGCTGATGAACAGGGAGACAGCCTTACTATAGTGCAGCTCTGCCAGGCTACGATGCCGCTTCCTCAAGTGCTCATCCCCCACCTGTCACACAAAAAAAAGTCAGAAACACACACATTCATCGATATGGATTGTACAGCTGAAAGTATGGATGTATCCAACTATCAGTGCCTCTATTCTAAGAACGGAACACGATAAGACACATAAAATGTTAGTAATTTTAAAACACATTCAAAAAAATAAAATGCAATACTATTGTTGCATAATAGTTTTGTGGTTTCCCACCTGATTGCGGACGCAACTGTGGTACATGGAGGCCAGACGGTGGTGAATTGTGGCAGCTCTGTACTGGTAGAGTGGCTGACGAGCCGACTCGGTCTGCAGATCACAGTACTTCAGGGACTTCATCATCGCCTCAGTCACCTCACGCTCAATCTGGTAAAACAACCAAAAGAATGCATGGTTTGAAGGTAAATCACATGTCAAGAGGTTACTAATGCAAGATGTAATGGCCCCAGGCGTTAGGCGGCGGAGCTCATTAGAGCCCATGGGTGCACCTGGCCAGGCCCTCAGAGTTTTAAAGCGTGTCTGACGCATTCATCTCCCCCACTCTCGCTTCGTGACCACGCTCGCACCACCAGCCTGGAAGTGCATCCTCTGACGGGTTGGTTTCGGCAAAGCTAGCTTTAGTTTTATACAATAACACTTCATTCATCCAATGACAGACATACCAATACCACTGACGTATACACTCCATTGCAATATGTCTTTGTTCGGGTTAACCTTTTGTTAATGAAGTGTACATTTTTCTTCAAATGAACCTGCCTCTCCTGCTTTTGTCATGGCTCTCAAACTTGGTTTTCACAAAAAATTAGATGAAACTTGCGTTTCAATCAAAATTTATAAAAAGTTTGAAGATATAAAGCTCGCAACACATGGAAATATATTATTCAGTTGACAAAATGTAACAGTCTACTCAATTCAGACTATTTTGTTCAGTTCTGTATACAAATCACCTGCTCTTGGGCTTTCCTGGACAGTGGAGCGTAGTCCTGCAGAAGTGTGGCCAGGGTGAAATAGGTAGTGGACAGCTCCCAGTTTATACCGTCCCACACTGCTGGGTGGTTCTCTCGTTTTGACAGCGACCTCATAGCCCGCAAGTAGTAGTCTATGGCCTAGGGTAAAAGTCAGATCAAACAAATATTAAGTAGAAAAATTGTAACGCAGGGTTGAATCGCAAGAAAGATAAAGATTGCAAAATAATGGAAAAAAGAAAACTATTTCCGTAGCTTAAGTATGAATGCTCAGTTAAAGGGCAAATAGGGTTTATAGGGCACCTTATTGTAGTAGAGGGACTCTTCGGGTGAGAACTCCCCTCTGCTCTGGTCAGCAGATGTGGCACAGTGGGCCTGAGCACAGATTCTCATCAACTTGCCAGTGTTACACAGCAGCAGAGCTGTGTTGGTGCTATCCCTGATTGCTTCAAAGTTCTTCATGCCTTTCTCGAAGAAGACAAAACTCTTTTTCCACATCTCCTGCTCTGCCGCAGACACTGATGTCTTCACTAGAAGATGAGGAGTCAGTTAGACACAGCGGCACCAATTGAAATCGATTATAGAAGCACAGTAGAGAAATGCATTGAGCTTTTGACAATGCTTTTTTTATTTTTTTTTTTTATCTTTCCAAAGCCTCTTAATTTCAACATTTTTCATTATAGTCCAGAAATTATAAAACTGATGAGAAAATGACAGCTCCCACAACACAGGCTGGCCTTCACCTGCCAGTGGTTATAATGTTATGGCGGACCAATGCATGTAAGTCGCTATGACACTTAGTTTGTGTAGTCAACATACCTTCTTTCTCAGCTTGCATAGCTGCAGCCTGATTCATGTAGTAGACTCCCATCTCGTTGCGGATGTTTCCGAGCCTTTTTAGCACCTGAGCCAGCTGATCTGGGGGCAGCTCCTTCAAAGGATCAGAGATCAGTAGTTCATACGCCGCCTCATAGCACTTACTGCTAACAAACAGCTGGTACTCCGGATCTGTGGCCAGGTCTGCTGCCATATTGAAGGCTAGAGAGTAAGAGGGTAGAAAAATTAAATAATTATAAAATTGCACAGGACAACTTCCGGACAAGATCAGCAATTACAGGATGGTTTGGGTTATGAAAGCACTGAAAACTGATTGTGAATGATTATTTAGAGCTGAAGTGGACAGCCCTAATTTCAATATATCGAGGAAGATTGTCGGCCACTGTGGGCTATAAGACTTATATGATGTCTCTCCTCAGTGACTAACCCTGGCAGCTGCTCTCTCTGTGCAGGCTGTGCAGGATCTCCTGGTCCTCTTTGGTCTGGTAACTATATTCCTCCAGGTATGCTGCTCTGTTGTTGGAATTCTGGGCCAACATGAACTGAATGTCCCCACACAGAGACAGACACTGGCTGTGGAAATGCAACACATGCGGGTGCAGGGAACCGCTTACTGAACAATAAGCATCTGGAGGAAGCAACAGAAGAGGGAAGGAAACATACAATTATTACCCATTTGTATCAAGATTGAACTAGAATTATTCCACAAGGTTATATAATTTTAGTAGAAGCAGGGATTTAAAAAAAAAGAAGTTTTTATTGCATTGTCATTTATTGTTCAGATTCATTAGATGTATGGAGCTGACAATATCATTCCATTTAATCAGTTAGCTCTGATTTAATTCAATATCAGCTGAATGAATTCATTATGGTTATAACACTATCGAAATTTCAGCTGGAAGAAATAACAAACAATTACAATATAATTATATTATTATAACATTTCCCATTGTTTACAGATAACAACAGACTTAAGTAACCTTACCGTAACATTGTAGAGATAGCTTTATGTAGCGCAATGCTCGTCCATACTTCAGCAAGTTGGTTGCGGCATCGGACAGGACGTAGTAAGCCTTGGCGGCTTTGACGAAGAGCTGCAGCTTCATGCGGTGTTGCCATGAGCCGGGGAACATCCCTGAGCGTGTAGGGTGCTTCAGGTCTCTCTTCAACGGCCCTACTGATGACACACGTTGGAAAAACAAGAGAAAGACACAAAGGGTAAATTTCACCTGTGTGGGTAATGATTAGGGGCCTAACGATTCATCGATCCATAGGAGTATATCGGTTTGTTGAACAACGATCCAATCAAATCGATTGAAAGTCAGAAAACCAATATCGTATTTTCTAAGATACGCCCTTTATTTTGAAATTGCTACTGGCGCATGCCTGCGTTGTTTCACACACACAGGCTCACTTCCCTATCAGCACACAGACCTGCTGAACAACCCATGCAACCAATTTTGTTGAAATGGGTACATAATATCGTTCGAAATTGATCGCAGGCCCCTGAATCGAATCAAATCGTGGCAGACTTTCTGATATCGGCAAATATCGTATCGTTGTGCAAAGACTTGATATATTGTATCATGATATAACTGGTGATTTACACGCCTAGTAATGATGCTTATCCATTTCCTGTTCCAGTTCCTCAATTGTCCTTTGAGATAAGCAGACTGACCTCTTTCAAGTAGAGAGGAGATGCCGGTTTCAGCAGCACAGGCTCCAATCGCATTCCTGTCCTCATATTTTAAAGGAATGGGAGTGTTAGGGTCTGCAGCTGGGAGATCACTCTCCTTCTTGATAGTGCCATCCACTGCCTTCAGACTCTGCGTAAAAAATATTACTAAAATCATTAATGCACCAAATGACACATTCACTAAGACACATCACTTTAATAACGTAAGTACATCAACCAAAGAACTCAGGCAGAGACCTGCCTTTAGTACGTAGCTCAAAACGTGTCTGCATTTCTCCTCCTTGTCTTGAGAAACAGGAAAAGTACAACTTGGCTGCAAAGATCATAAAGAAAAGACCACATGCATTACTGAATACTCCACACTTTCTCTTTGTATAATATTTTTAAAATATTTAAAATATTGGGAGTCACACACTCTGATCTGGGGGGTGGATTTGTATTTCTCTGGGACTGACAGCTCTCCTACAGAGCGAATCATTGCCACAGCTTTACTATCATTCTGTGAGCTGTAGGTGTCGTTATCATCGCTATCCTCTGTCAGCTCCGCCTCATCCTCCTCCTCCTCCCTGTCGTCATTACTGTAGCTGTCTTCTGAGTCACCGGCCCTGAGTGCCTCCTCCTCATCTTCCTGGGGAGGTTCGTCGAGTTGGAATAGTTCTGACAGCATGTAGTGTGCTGAGGCGATGATCTGCATGGTTGGAATGTAGAGTCATGTCCAATGTAATATAAACTATTGCCTTTGAAGTACAGTGGTCTCCCTTTTTGCTTGTCTTAAAAAATAGATTAAAAAAGTTACCCTTCTTTTTAAATCCATGCTTACCTGGGGATGCCTCTCCTCATTCAGAAGTTTGACGCAGTTTAAGAGCAGGGTTCTGATTGTCCCATAATGCTTCCTGTTTTGCCTCGCTTTCAGCATCAAGTTGCTTGCAACTCTGCACCACAAAATACATTAGAATTAGTTAAGTTGCACTAAGACTCTTAGGGAACTTAGAGAGAGTGAGACATATTGTTAATGGAATTGTATTTTTCATGCTGAAAAGAACAATTCTAATTTTATGTAATACTGCCATATTAATCATTTATATTTGCTAGCATAAACACATTTTGGTTGAGCCAAAAATAATTAATAGATTTATTCAACATTTTAATGTATAGTGAAATCGGTTTTATCAATAGAGTAAAAAATATATATACATCAAGGTATTAAAAAGACTCAAGTCTTTTCACCAGCTTTACACAGAATATTTTACACTCATGAAAATATATATTTTAAGAAAAACATTTTAAGAAAATTCGCTTTGACATTACAAATGTCATTTTTGGATGGGAGGAACCTCGTAAGATGTGGATATTAATTCCTTAAATGTATTAAGTTTCCCATATTTGCCAGATACTTACTTGTAGAGTAACACAGCCACAGGAAGAGTGAAGGGATTCTGACACTTCTCCTCCTCCGCCTCCTCACACAAAGTTGTCAGATCATAAAGCTTCACAATGTCACTCCCACTGGCTGTAGATCCAAGAACTTACATGTTAGATTAGTTTAGGTACACTGTGCAAAGTCACTCCAAACTCTTCCCTCACCTTTGAAAAGCCAGTAGGTGTGACCCTCTTTGGTGCAGTTGGACTTGAGGAAGGAGAGGATGTTTTGGGCGATGTCTTTCACCACTCTAGTGGAGAACGTGGAGTTCTCCAGATGAGGGATGTCTTCGGTTTTTATCATCTCATATTTCTAAAAACCAGAATGGCAGAAGCAAAGAAGATATTTGGCATTACTTTTCCTACAAAACCTGAACCTTTGTGATGACATATGAAGTGCAATCGAGATGAGAACTACAAAAAATATGTATAAATTGATATAATCTAAATATAAAGTTCTATTAATAAATTGCTATTAATTATAGGATAATATATGTAAGTAATAATGAGATGCTGATCTACAGCCAACAGTCATTCACCTGAACAATGCCGTTGACATGGAAACACATGACAAGCTCTGGGACGTTACACATGAGATTGTCCAGCCAGTAATCAATTCCTGTGAGAATGTTGATTGGTTTATTGTTGTCTCTGAAAAACACAGGAGGTTGGAAATTGTATTATAGAAAATCTAAAATTGACCCAACAAGAACAGATTTTGACATACTTTGACATATGAATGACATATGATGACATAGAATAATTGCATTACCATTTCTGACACAGACATTTAACATTACAAAATGAGGGAAACAGATTCAGAAATGATGATACAATTAAACTGATTGGATCACAATATTTTTTCTGTAATGCATGTTCATTTCAGATCAAATGTTTAAGGTTTCAAACCTGAGCCTCAGGCTGACAGCGGGATAACGGCCACCTCCAAAAATAGGCATGTTGGATCCAACCAACATGTGGATATCTTCAAATGTCCACATGACGTTTCGCACAAAGTCATTCCTTAAACCCTGTAAAACAAGTCACTTGTAAATACTAATGCCCATCAAGAATGGCAAAGTATGGCATCATGGCATCATCTATTTCTTCCTATAACGGACACCTCAAAGGAGATTCATGTTTCACTTCATGTGCTTTGCAATCAAAAATGCAAGGTGTTCCCTATCCATGATTCCATTTCCCTTGAGTTAGAAAATGCCTACAACTATCATTACCATTCCATGGCATCACTTTAAATTTGCAGCATTGTTTACTATTCACGCAAGTAGGATATACCTATGGGTTTTTCCTGTTATATCCAGGACAAAATTGCAGGTTTGTGTGGTAAATATTGCGAAAAGAATGGAAATGGCTGTGGTGAATACGTATTTCAAGAAGAGGGCGGAGCACAGGGTGATATATAAGAGCAAAGGTAGGAGCATGCAGGTAGACTTCATCCTACTTCATCCTGACACAGGAGAATGTGGCCGTCAGCATAGAATGGTAGTACATAGGATGACTCTGGTGGTACAAAAGAGGAAAAGAGCAAATGTCGAGCAGAAGATCAAATGGTGGAAGCTGAGGAAGGAGGGCTGTGTGGACTTCAGGGAGGAGGTGAGATGGGCTCTTGGTGGTAATGAAGAACTGCCAGATCAATAAGACCAACTACTAAAAATTACAGTAGCACATAGGGAGAGGATAGGAAAAAGGTATTTAACAATTTCATGGTCCGAAGCAGAAATTAAACTGAAGAAAACACATAACAACGCTAAAACTTTTAATTGATTTTCTGCGAGGACGAGTGAAGTAGAGCATGCAAGAGGAGGAATGGACTACTGTCAGATACATGCCAGTCTACAAGACAATCAATCGTCATGCACATGGAGATGGAGCCCATATTGATGGTGACGACGAAACGTAGGTATTTCATATAAAGTTATTTTGTGGGCTTGTAGAATTTTAATGTGAAACAAAAAATAACCAGACCAAGAAACAATTCAACAAACACCAGAGCCTTGGTCGAGACTTTAAGGTGTGATTGTGCCCTTAGAAGAGACTCTGCAAAGTGATATATTTCCAGTCCACTAAGCCTAGAGGCTTTTGGTTCAGTAATGAGCCATAAAACTCATATTATGCTAATAAAACTGCCAGTCAATAAGAGAAAGTCTATGTCAGATTCACTGAGCCTTTCTTAATCGACCAAATTGTTTGCATCTGTGTTTTTAACTTGCTGAATCCCATTTTGAACATTGGACGCTCATATTGTGATCCTAATTAGCATAGGTAAACACCCTGCAAATGCTGATAGCGGGGCATTAGACCACAGGACCGTGTGCAACACTCATGACTGCAACAAAAATTGCAGAGAAGAAAAACGAAGAAGGTTTAAAAAAAGTTGAGATATTTGCTGCAGGAGGTAATGTCAGTAAGGGGCAAAAATAACACAAGAAAATGGGATGTTATTACAGTGAACGTCTGAATGGGTTCAGACGTAACAAAAAAGGGACCCTAACCCTGGCCCAGTGCATCAGGGACCAAATTATTTATTTATTATTATTTATTATTATATAAACAGACTCAGCCGCCCTCTGAGGCGTAGCCAACACCTTCCTGCAGCAGCTTCAAGACATGCGTTGAATCGCCAATGTATGTCTGATCTCAGACAACATCAACACTGGTAACATCCTCTGATACACTAATGAAAATTTGAAGAAAAGAAATTCTAAGCAGTAAAAGTCTATTTTAAATACTTTAATTATAAATCAGTTATATGCTGTCGAAGTTGAACAGCAAGTCCGTTGAATAGCTTTTATTTAATTTAAACTATCATAATGCTTAGTAAAGTAATGAGAATTATTATTGTTATAAGTGTTCGTTTTATTTTTTTTTACCTAAGAATTAATCCGATTAAGAAAATACTGCTGAAAGACAGAATCTTCGTGAAAAATTGTGTACGTGGGGTTGAAGAAGAAATTTGTTTGTAACAACGGTTGGTGAAGGAGGTCAGTGATGAGCTGTCAGCAAACAGTAAATATAAATGACCAAACTCTCTAACTACTCAACTATGCCAATGCTCCAATAAATGCACCAATTATGCCATTATTAATTTAAATATCGAGTTAAATAGCAAATAGGATGCAAGATCAATTCATCGCTTTTGAGATAGAACAAAAAGTATGTCCACATTCATACAGGCCAAGTGGGCTTTTTGAAGCTTACGTGTTACAGTCACCATCCTGTGGCGAGGATGAAGCACTGAAGGATTAGACTCAGTGATGTCATTCCTATTTTGTTAATATATTTCTCACGCTGCAGTTTCTGCAGCCAGCACATTATGCAGAAGAGTGAAACATTTCACAGGAATTACTTAACAGGTTTCTATTATCAGGAGGTATTGGACACTATGCACCTACTCAGAACCGAGTATCACTGAGACCATGGTATAAACTATACATAAAACATTTGCATTACATTCAAGCCACACGTTGGAGTTGTGCATCGCAAAGAGGAAAATGTTGAATACCTGACTGTTCTCTCCTTCATCGAAGAGCATAGGGAGGTTTTGCTCTTTGGATGGAGATGCAACCTGGTCCAGAGCAAACTTGCTGTCCACGGAAACACTTTCCTGCGCAATTAAAGTATTAATGATGTTAATGTAAGCTTTGCAAATGTCTTTTTTACACACAGCAATGTTTGAGCGGCTGCATGTCAAATATAAAACCCCAAACCATCTCAAATCTTGTTTTGACATTGGAGACTTCTGTGTAACTATCCAAAAGCAAAGACGCTGTACCTGCTTGGGAGCACCAGATTCTTCTGGGTCAGTTGATGTACTAGTAATGGTGGTGGGCCAAGAAGAACTTAACTCCTCAGCCCTGTTCTCGTCCTCCCTTTCATGAAGGCTCTCTGAAACAGGCTCCGCAGCCCCATCACCATTTATGCTGGAGGAAACACAGAAGTTGTTAAGGGAAAAGGCTGAATTAGACAACCTTAAAATGTAGTACAACTCCCATGGCAAACCCTGCTGGCTTTCCCATAATACCGCAACGGCAAACACTCACCTGTAGTAGAGAAACTTTGACAGGATTGCTTTCTGATACCAGTGCTCTTTGCTCTTTTTCTTCCTTTGCCACTTCTGATCAATTAGCCGCTGATAAAACTCTTTCAGCCATGTCCAATCTCCTGTCTTCAACATACACACAGGAGGAATATACAATCACTTATACATCACATAATTGAAAAAGGCTGTGATGAAAACCACAAGGAAAATAAGGATACAAAACTCTGGAAAGAATGGAAGTCTGTAAAATACTTTGCTGTACCTGTGAGGAGCTCATGAAGAGCTCTTGAATATCAAGCTCATCCAAAAGCAACGTCCTGCCCACACGGTGAACAGCCATGCTAACATGGGATTTGCTGTACGGAATTTTCAAAAGCTTCTTGATGTTCTATGGGAACCATGACATTAAAAGAAAACACTGTTAACTTCAGGTGAGTCTGCAGGGTCCTGGGTCAAAGGAAGAAATATTATCTTTGCAACTGCTCCACAAACCTCTGAGTCTGACACCACGTCCACATCGTCCCCGACGCAATCGATGAAATCATACGCCATTCCAAAGCTACAAAAGAAGATACGGAACTCAATCACTCTAGAGGGTTCACAAATGGCTTCATTGCTTAGGTTCATACTGATTTAAGATTTACCAACTGGCCAAGAAAAAGTTTCTGCAGATGAATCTCATTTATCCACTGATAGCCTGAATATAAGCTTTGAGCAATGCAGTGAGACTTAAAGAATCTCACTGAGAAAGGTCGAGGTTTCAGGTTTTTCCAGTCCAACTTAGTGTTTATAATTACTTTAATTTCATACTAACTGACTGAACCTGCATTTATCGATCTAGAAGTTAAGAGCTGGCTGCATGGGTCTACTGAGCACGCGCCACAGGACAGTTGCATGTTTGTGCTTTGTTGTATAGTCCCATTTCCACTGCACTGCTATGACCAACGTCCACAAGAGAGAGCTCGTATTACTTAGTCTCAAGTGTGTGCAGGTTGTGCTTTCAAACGCATACCATACTGTAAATGGAAGCTTTGTTTAAAACCACTCCTATTCCATTTTAAAGACACTGCAATGTGCTTTTAATATAAACTCAAATTCCTGTATCCAATTCAAAGTAGAAGCCTTTCAGCATCTCAGCTGGCAGCATTCATAAAGGCTTCTATTGAGAAGTGGAAAACTGAGTAACTTGCAAGTTCCACAAACACTAATTAGAGTTACTACTACCATCTTTATTCCAGCTGCAGTAGACATTATTTTGATGTTAAACTTTATAAATATTAGAAAAAATATATTTTTTTAAATGGTTTACCTGTGTTTTCTGGATTTTCAAACCAGTTTGATAAGTTTTGTACATCTGCCTAACCTCATGAAATACCAACTGATAAGAGCTACCTTGTACGTTGCTTCCTCTTATTCGAAAAAATGGAATAGAAAAAATGTCTTCTATTTTTTTAAGTAAAAACTAAATTTCTCAGTTTTTCACTCAAGCAATACATATCAATTATAGTGGTGGTAGTTGTAATGATGTTGCACCTGGAGAATGGCTTGCTCTTGCTGCTGGACCCTAATATGGTGGTGCCAGCACTGCCCAGTTGCGGGTTTTCCCTCAGCCAGTTGGTAGGAGGCAGCTTCAGGTCCGTCTTCTCCTGCAGGAGCGCATAGCTGGTCGGAGGTGGAGCGGCAGAGTATTTGACTACTGCACGGCTCTTTATTTCAGCGTTGCTTGTACACGCTGCATAGTCCTTCAACATAAAAAAACATATTGTGAGTAAGTTAGGAGTACGGAGATATAACAACACTAAAAACATAAGCAGCATATATTTTTCATGTGACACAACTGGATTAGAACATTTTACAGAATCAGCTATTTGTGTGTCCACAGTCAATGCTGATTACAGCATCAATCCACCTCTTCATAGAAGGGCACAACCTCTTAAAACCATCCTATAAGATATCAGCCAAATATTAAATCATTCAGACTCACGTTAAATGCTGTGTGTGTTCAAACGGTCATATCTTCACTTTTAACCAACATAACAGGTTTTCAAAGAGATTTAGGCTGAATCTCCTCAAGAAACTGGGCATCCTATCCAGAAGTAAAGAAAAGTCAACTGCCTAAAAAAAAAATCCACCATGGCTTAGATGATTTCTTTGGGCATTTACAGGCATGGTACGTGTCAGTAGTCTAAACTGATGTAGTTGGGGCCGGTCAGAACGTGTTTCTGAGGAGCAGCTGGAATATATACTGATCCTGATTCTAAATAGACATGGTCAACCAGGATGTGAGTGATCTGTCATTGTTCCTCTAGCTACATATTGGTGGCATACACTAGAGTGGAATGATAAGCCTTCTCCACCCCAGCTACTGTCTGGTGGACTGCCCCACCTCCAGCATGCCAGTAGCATGGTCCCAGTCATTTTCCCCACTCCTGGTGTTTTTGTAGATGTAATTTTCTCCCCACCCCTCCTTTTGTTTTATAGGGATGGGTTAATTTACCAATGGAGAGGTAATTTGTTTAGTTTTGCAATGGTATTGGAGCTCGTTCTAAAAAAAAAGAAATGTGTCTTCAGACTCTTCAGATGTCAAAAACTATCAGAGAAAACCTGCCCTACATACAAAAGTCAGCCATCACATTAAAACCACCTGGCTAATATTGTGTAGGTCCTCTTTTACAACCAAAATATCTTGGCGATGTAAAGCATGTTTTAAAACCTTTCTATCCGAAGTAGCGTTAAGCTTACCAGGGAGCTCTTGTGTGGGAGAGCCTTTTTCGGCCAACCTGCATCAATGAGTCTTGGGTACCCATGACCTTGCTCACCTGTCATGTTGAGTCAGTAATGTTATGCATTATGGGTGTTTAGATGAACAACCAATTATAATACAGGGCAAATATTTTCTAAAATAAGTACAAAAAATGAGGGCTGTAGTTTTAGATCCGGTGTTATTTACTATTATTATTATTATTATTATTATTTACAGCTACTGTAAATAGCTGTAAATCTGGAAATAATCTGGCCAACTCAATTAGAGAACATATTTCAATAAATAGCCAGACATACGGTAACAGTGGGTGATTGTTTTTCTTTGTTATCAGTTA
>VRLP01009435.1:0-12742 GCA_009660295.1 Lophius piscatorius
TATATATATATATATGTATAGACATATATATATATATATATATATATGTATATGTATATATATATATATATATATATATGTATATATATATACATATATATATATATATATATATGTATATATATATACATATATATATATATGTCTATATACATATATATATATATATGTATATATATATATATATACATATATATATATATACATATATATATATATGTCTATACATATATATATATATGTATATATATATATATATATATGTATATATACAGTATATACATATATATATATGTATATATATATATATCTTACATACTTTTTATACTTACATATATATGTATATATACTGTATATATACATATATATATATACAGTGATGCTGACGCTGAGGAAGATGAGCTCAGCTTCATCTCTGTCCACTGTGCTGCTGTGATGTCATCACCCATCATCATCCCCTCCTTCATCATTCCTGATGTCATTCAGAGTCAAAGGTCTGTAAACTCTCTTGGTTCTGACCATCTGGACCTTCTTGAATTTGACAGAATCTGTTTCTTCCTGGAACTTCAGGTCCGTTCAGTCTTTGGTTCTTCAGGCTGTGAATCTGCAGGAGGTTCTGTGTTCTGCTTCTCGGTCCTCAGAGGAGACGAGATGTTGGCTTCAGAACCTCCTCATGGGTCCAAATCTTCACTCGTCTTTGGAGACGCCTGCTTCACGGCGTACGGCGCCGCACCGCGGACTGAACCGAGTGAGGGAGGTCCAAGCTGCTCTCGGCTCTGCAGACGTCCCGTCTGATTTTTGAGGGTGTTTAAGGTTCTGGTTCTGAGATATGAGCCAACCACAAACCCACAGGTAGGGATCTTCAGGGGCGTGTCTGTGCTGCAGGGGCGTGTCTGTGCTGCAGGGGCGTGTCTGTGCTGCAGGGGCGTGTCTGTGCTGCAGGGGCGTGTCTGTGCTGGTCCGCTCTCCCTGACATCATTCAACCAGCTGCTTCAGCGCGAACACACGAAGGTCCAGAAGACCGCGGCCTCTGGATCCACACGGGCCTGATGTCAGCGCCGACCCGAAAATCTAGCTGACGGGACTGACGGACGCTTCCAGAGCGGTTGTTGGAATAATCATGTTTAATCTTGGAAAATAATCTAATGAAACAAAAAAGCAATTAATGAAGATCAAGAGTAAAATGAGAAGGTTCTAACCCGAGGTGGCAAAGGAGCAGAACCCTGGCAGCACCGGGACGCGGTTTGGCTCCTGCTAGCAGCAGCTGTCCATCATGACCATATTTGGGCTCAAACCAATTACATTCTCTGATGCCCGGTTCTTGGGCTGATGCAGTCGGACCCATTAATCTTCCTGGCTCAGAACCATACCGTGTGTTAACAGCCAATTCTGCCCCCCGCCGGGCCCCTCCCCCTCCACAGCGCCCCTCCACCACCAAGGTTGAAAGTTCTGCCAATCATAGTAACTCCTCTGACTCTGATTTGCCCCCGAGGGTCTTGTTTGTGGACCGAGCTCACGCAGCAGGCAAGAAGCGCTCCACTCGGCACCGCGGGCCCGGTTCTCCTTCAGCCTTCTGTGAAGGGTGGAGGAATAAAGGAGGTCAGCGACGTTTCTGCGTGTGGCTCGGTAACGGCTAAATGCCCCGGAGCGGTGCCGGTGACCAATTCCAACAAATCATTTTCAAAGGGAGAGAAGTAAACAGACGTTTCCTGTGCCGCTCACACAGAACCACCTTCAGCTCCCGGGCCTCAGCGGGCTCTGGACCCAGAGAATACAGAAGAAGGAATGTTTTCCTCTTCTGCTGCAGTCAGAGAAGAACAAAGACTGGATCCCAGCCGGGTCAAACTGGGCCCATCTGATAGTCGTGACCTCTGCTCTGCTGCGGAACCGTGATTAAAGCTCGCGGCCACGGAACCGACCCGCTATCCTGTCAAATTGAGGGGAAGTGGTTTAATCGGGTCTGAATTACACGGACCCCCTCCTCCGGTTTAGTGAGCCTTTTTGTTCCCAGAGGTTGAGGGAGGAGCCGCGATTGTTCCGCCGAGAACAAAACCCATTTTCTCTGAATGATGAATGTCCCTCCGGCATAAATCCAGTCGGCTAATCCCTTCAGCGCCGCCACCAGACGCCGACCGTCTCCTTTACGGATCAGACAAAAGACACAATGGAGAAGTTTGCTTCACGCCTTCGTCCTTCCTGCCTACTTCAGACGGACCCTCCCTCAGCCCACCGGACGCTCGGCTGGCTCCCGTCTGTACTGGACCAGAACCATCATCTGAGACGCTCAGGTTTAAGGTACCGGTTCAAATTCCAGAACCACCTCTTTGACTAAATGGAGAATAACAGTAGAAGTCAGAAACATTGTTTGTCGGTATCCTGAACCGGGACATAACCCAAAAACCATTCCACGGCTCATTTTCAAGACCTTAGTGCGAGGAAGAACTGGACTGGTTGTATAATTCCAACACTAGGGGGAACTTTATCTCCAAAATTGTCAGGCCGTAGTTTCTCCACTGGTGGTCCGGTTTAGTCCAAATGTGGCGCGTATGAATGGATTCTTAGATCTTGTACATAATCGTTTACTCTCAAACTTCATATTTCAGTCAGTAGGGGGCGCTTTCCTCATGAAAACAGTGTTTTGGACATAATTTCACATTTAATTTGAGGAGTTCAATCTGCTTGTAAAACACAGTTTTTCACAATAAATGATGATGATAATCAGACTTTGGGTCGGCCCGGTTTCAAGGAACCCTAACCTGGGGTCCAGTCTGGCTCTCCACTCACCTTTTCTGCCTCAGTCTCCCAGCAGCGGGGTATGAGTCACATCCCCAGGAGACTCAGGCTGACATTTAGCTGGGAGTGGGCGGAGCTCCAGCCAGACTCCCCTGACAGTGACGTCTTCATGAAAACACACAGCTCCAAAAAAACACCTGAAGAAGTCGTCAGTCAGACGCTCCTAGATCTGGAACCTACAACCTTTTCAATCCCACAACCTGTGGACACGATTACAACTGTACACTGTAAAAACTCTGTTATAAATATAACATCTTATTTCAAGAAGTTTTACCGGGAAGAATTTTACTTGTTCTACTGGCAGAAAAATATATTATAATAATATTTTTATATAATTTTCGTCCTGAAATAAATAATAAATAATAAGTCTTTCTGTTACAAGTACTTCTTAAAACCCGGACCGCTCCACTTCAATCCAGAATATTTGCCTCGGTCCAGAGAGACGATCCGTCTGAGAGGAAACGTCCTGTCAGGTTCAGGTTCAGGTTCAGGTCCAGGTTCAGGTTCAGGTTCAGGTTCAGGTTCTGCGGCGTGGGCCCATGGATGCCAGATCCAGAAGGCACGTATGTTTGCGTTCCTCGGGTCGGTTCTGTTCTATTTGCTCTTTAAGAACTTGCTGTTGGAAACACGGGGTGACCTTACCGCTCACACTCAAACAAACACCGCGGGGAACGGCGAGCGGATTTTATCGACAGCCCTTCGCCGCGTGATAACCGGCTCTGCTGCGGCTCGGAGAATAAAACACAAATAAACAAACAAACAAAGCTGTGTGTGTGTTTTGTGTTCTGGCTAAAGCCCACGTTGTGCGTTTGTGTAGAACACAAAGCCCGTGTGTCTGTGATGGCGTGGTTCCATCTAGCCCACGAGCGCCGTGTGAAGATCAGAGCCGTTAGTCCGGGTTTTGTTTGCGCTTCACTCCGTCCTCCAGGATCACATTGTTTTCAAAGGGTTCTGCATTCGGGGCGGGTTCTGCTCTGAGCGGGTGATCCGTTCGCTCTCCGCCGCCGCCGCATAACAAGTCAGGAGGGATTTTCCTCGGCGAGGTTCCGACAAGAAGGCTGTTGTCGTCAGAGGCGGCGGTTTCACGTTCCAAAGACGAATGTCAACGAAGGGAAAGTTCAGAGCGCCGCCCAGCCGCCGGTTCTGCTTCAGTCACTGTCAATAAGTGAGGCTGAGGCCTGGAGAGGAGGTCCGGTACCACCATGGAACCAGGAGGACTCTCCATCTGGACCAGCTGGACAGACAATGGACCCAACATGGGACAAAAAATGGGATTTTGTCTGTGAAATACCACCTGTGTCCACTAGAGGGAGAAACAGACTCAACCTATGACCTTTGACTCTGATATAAAACATTGTGTTTATTAGAATCTAACATTGTGTACGGTTAAAAAAAAAGGAGTAAGATCCAGGTCTTACCTGTTCAAATACACCTGGAGCTATTCTAAGTTTATTTAGGGGATATGGATCATCTTTCTTTAGATAAGCCCTGAAAAGATCAATAAAACGAGACGGAGGGGGCGGGGCTTAATCTCTTTACCCTCCGGTGCGCTCCCTGTAAATGTCATGAGTGATGTCATGATTTTGTTCTGCGTGTCGTCGTTGAACGTATATTTCCTGTGTTGGACAGAAACATTTTGTTTTTAAGTGGACGCTTGTTTTTCCGTCTGGTGGAAATGAAACAATCCCTGCTGCTTTTATTCATTACTGTCGTCCCCGGCAACGCTGGATGTGTCAGCGCCGCTCGCAACACCGCAGCATAGCAGCCGTTAAAAGTCCAAAGGACGCTTTCATCCGTCCTTTGGACAGAAGTCCGTTTTTTAAACGCCCGTTTATTTTCTGCAGCCTCCCGGCGTCGAGCTGACGGACCTAACGAGCTCGAAGTTCTGAGAACCGACTCCTGATTCAAGCCCAACGAAGGAGCCGGAGATATGCAGAATGTTCTTATTCTCACCAGCAAAGTGGTGGACGTCAGGCAGGTTCATGTGTTCACACGTAAATGTGTTCACGTGTTCATGTGTTCATGTGTTCACATATTCATGTGTTCACGTGTACATGTGTTCATGTGTTCATGCGTTCATGTGTTCACGTGTTCATGTGTTCATGTGTTCACATATTCATGTGTTCACGTGTTCATGTGTTCATGTGTTCGCATATTCATGTGTTCATGCGTTCACATGTTCACATATTCATATGTTCATTTGTTCACATGTTCACATATTCATATGTTCATGTGTTCACATGTTCACATATTCATATGTTCATGTGTTCATGTATTCACATGTTCACATATTTATGTGTTCACGTGTGCACATCTTCATGTGTTCACGTGTTCATGTATTCACATGTTCATATATTCATATGTTCATATGCTCAAGTAGCACATCTTCATGTGTTCGTGTGTGCACATGTTCATGTGTTAATGTGTTACGTGTTCATGTGTTCACGTGTTCATGTGTTCATGTGTTAACGTGTTCATGTGTTAACGTGTTCATGTGTTCACGTGTGAACACATGAACACATGTTCAGATATTCATGTGTTCATGTGTTCACATGTTCATGTGCTAGTGTTAATTTGTTCATGTGTTCATCTGTTCACACTTTCAGATATTCATGTGTTCATGTTTTCATGTGTTCACGTGTTCATGTGTTCACATATTCATGTATTCATGTGTTCATGTGTTCATGTGTTCACATATTCATGTGTTTATGTGTTCACGTTTTCATGTGTTCATATATTCATATGTTCATATGCTCAAGTAGCACATGTTCATATGTTCGTGTGTGCACATCTTCATGTGTTCATGTGTTCACGTGTTCACGTGTTCACATATTCACATATTCATGTATTCATGTGTTCATGTATTCACATGTTAATGTGTTCAAATATTCATGTGTTCACATGTTCATGTGTTTATGTGTTCACATATTCATGTGTTCATGTTTACACATGTTCATGTGCTCACGTTCACATGTTAATGTGTTCAAATATTCATGTGTTCAAATATTCATGTGTTCACATATTCATGTGTTCATGTGATCACATGTTAATGTGATTCCGTCTGTAGTGGGCAGCATCTGAGTGTTTGATGTCACTGATAAAAGAGACATGGTCCTTTGATCCAAATTACACAATTCCTTTGATCCTTTATTCACAGCCTTCAGAGGATCAGAGGATCAGAGGATCAAAGGATCAAAGGATCGGACTTTCTCCTCGGAACATCAAACATGTATTAAAACGTGTTTGAAGGATTTATTAACGGCATAAATAATCTTTCAATTCTTTCTATTGATCATTTTTCCGTCGCTTGTAGTTCAGACTATTTTCGGCACTGGCAGATAAAACTGCTGCAGTAACGACTGAACCCAGAATTCTGGGTCGGAACCAGAGAAAATGTAGTTTTCTGCTGCATTGACTTCAAGAACAAGGAGTTTCCAGAACACTGAGAGGGAAGTTCTGGCCCGGAGAGAGGGAGTCATGAAGAACATCCAAAATTCACATTCATCAGAACATTCCTGGGTTCTAGTTATTTAACAGATCCTTATTTATCCACCTTCATGATCCGAACCGTCCAGATGATCCGTCCTGATCGGCACCAGATGTGCTTACGTGGACCGCTGCTCAAAGAAATGAACGGACCTCCTGACTCACAGATCGGACCTCGTTGACTCAAGACCTTCATCATCCAGGACCGGCCTACACAATTTGACCACATGAGGCCCGGCTTTGTTCTGGACCAGGAAGAACCAGGGTCCCCGGCACCAGTGTGAGGTCTGACAGTGGGTCTGAGGGTTCCATCCTCGTACCTAACAGCAGTCAGGTACCGTTTGCTAACACCTGGAGGTCTGTGAGACCCTCCGAGGATCCTCCAGAACCTCACTGACCCACCGCCAAAACGGTCCTGCTGGATGATGTTTCAGGCAGCAGAACCTTCACCACGGCGTCTCCAGACTCTTTCAGGTCCGTCACATGAGCTCGAGCATGTTTACCTTCCTGTTGCTCGTGTCGGGTCGGGTCGGGTCCGGTCTAGTTCGGTGTTCTACTCAGGCATCACGCTGTCTCTCCTCTCTGAAGTTCCAGAAGACGGAGAAGTTCTTCTTTCCTCCACTTCGGTAAATTCTATTGTCCAGCAGCGCCAACAAGAACTTAAGGCGGTCAGAACCGGGCTCCTCATCATGGTCCGGTTCAACCTTTCTGTCTCCAAAGTCCAAAAACTACATCAGAAATCCGATCAGAATTATTGACCCTGAATTAAGTTTTAATTCTGTGACAAAATGGGATTTTTCATTTCAGAACCAGAAACGGAGTGAGAAGTTGGAGACGTGGAATTTGTTTTTCTGTTTTTCTTTGATCTTTATCTGTTTTATATGTTCTTTGATCTTTCTTTATTTTCTCTGTTCCCTTATCCTCTTCAGCTCCTTCCTCCTCAGCTCCTTCCTCCTCCTCAGCTCCTTCATCCTCAGATCCATCCTCCTCAGCTCCTTCATCCTCCTCAGCTCCTTCCTCCTCAGCTCCTTCATCCTCAGATCCATCCTCCTCAGCTCCTTCATCCTCCTCAGCTCCTTCTTCCTGCTCAGCTCCTTCCTGCTCAGCTCTTTCATCCTCAGCTTCTTCCTCCTCAGCTCCTTACCCCTCAGCTCCTTCCTCCTCAGCTCCTTCATTTTCAGCTCCTTCATTCTCAGCTTCATCCTCCTCAGCTCCTTCCTCCTCAGCTCTTTCTTCCTCCTCAGCTCCTTCCTCCTCAGCTCCTTTTTCCTCCTAAGCTCCTTCCTGCTCAGCTCCTTCATCCTCAGCTCCGGAGCCAAACCTGCTATGAGCATGAAAAACTGGTTCTGATGGATCTGTCTCAGTGGGGAGGAGCTGGGAGCAGGAGGAGTTCTCGGAGAACCTCCTCTCCTCCTCCAGAAATGAAGCGTGATGAAAAAGAAGCGGTGAAGCTGGACTTAGATTTGCATTTAGATAAGTTATCTCCAGGTCCAGTTTGACCTCAGAATATTACTCGGTACCGCTTTGGAAATCTGCTCCGGCGCCAAACGCTTGTAGATGTAATGCGGGATGTTGGAGATCCATCAGTCCAGGTTTCCCCCCACAGAACCAGGTGACGCCACCAGAACCCGCTCCCAGCTTACTTACCAGCAGTGGTGGAAAGTAACTAAGTACTTTTACCGGCTGTACAATTAATGTACAATTAATCTGTAATTAAGTAACTAGTTCTCTACAGTAATCAGATTACTGCAACCTTTACTTCTACAGCATAATGTAATCAGATTACTTCTTCCATCCACAGCAGAAATAAAAGATATCTGTTTGTATAAATGAAGGAACCGTGGTCACCGTGGTAACCAGTGATGCTGTGGTCACCGTGGTAACCAGTGATGCTGTGGTCACCGTGGTAACCAGTGATGCTGTGGTTACCAGGTGTGGTTACTAGGTTTATTTGTTTATTTGTCTCCATCCGTTAAGCAACGCTTGTTTGTATGTTTCTCATGTTTTACGATGGAATAAAAGTTCTTAGAGAAGGTTCTCACGGACTCCTGTAGAACCGACCCAGTGTCCTGGTACCAGGTGTTTCCTGTAGAAACAGAATCTTTATGTTTTATAGTTATGAGGTCACATTAATCCCAGTAGAACTGGACAAACGTCAGGAGGAAAATTAAAAGTCACTCAGACTAAAGTTTCAGACCAGGACGTCTCTGGTGTCGCCTCTGGTCCAAAGCTGGTTCTGTGCTCCAACCGGACCTGCAGCATCATTCTTGTGTTACAGGTGCTGATACGTCAGGCAGCAGAGGAGTTAAATGTTAGACTGGAGGTTAAGATTCAGACGTTCACTGACGACACTAAAGTGTTTTACTCCAAAATCGTAATCTGGTTGACCGGTTCTGAGAGCCGACCCGGCAAACCAAAACTCTGATCAACGGACTCAGAGTTCGGTGTCTTTGTTCAGGAGAGGTTTGTGAGATTAAAGGAGAAAACTCCTGATGGACGCCTTCATGGAACCGGAGAGAATCAACGGGTTCTCTGATCTTTGATCTCTGATCTTTGATGTGTGATCTTTGATCTCCGATCTCTGATCTCTGATCTTTGATCTCTGATCTTTAATGTGTGATTGCATATCTCTTTTATCTCTAATCTTTTATCTGTTATCTCAGCTCTTTGATCCGTGATCTTTGATCTTTGATCTTTGATCTTTGATCTTTGATCATTCCTGTCATAAGCTGTGACTGTCTTTTGTTGTAAAAACCCAACATGCATCCAGAACCAGGCCACTAGTTGACTCTCCCTCTGATCAGTCCAGACGATGTCATTTATATCCTGAGTAAAAGTTTGTACTCGTTAGTCGAGTCACGGCTCCAGAACCGTCTTGCCGAAATCTGTCGGGCCGAGCCCACGGATCCGGTACCTGGATGCAGACGGAACCAAACAGCCCGGTAGATCTGAGCCGGATTAGCGGCAGACCCATGCAGTGTTTCTCTGACTTCATAATTCACTCCCTGCCCGGCGGCATCGGAGCTTCGCTCTCTGTTGCCATGGAAACTTTTCAGCCTTTACATTTCCTATTGTCAATATTGCTTTTTGTTCTTGTCCGTCTGACGGAGGCAGAGTTCTGCTGGTATTCACGGCGGGCCTGTCAGAGCCGGACTCACGCGTCTTGACAGGTGAAACCGTCCAGGGACCTTCGGTTCAGGAATCAGACCCAGACAGAAACAGAAACCGAATGTTTGAGGAAAAACACGTTTGGAGAATGAGACCCGGAGCAGAACCGTTTCTCTCAGGGACTCTCTCACATTTATATCAAATATATATAAATATATATATATATATATATATTTATATATATATAAACATATTTATCTGCATTTAAATCTGTAAATGTACGTACATCTTTAATATTCAACATTCTGTCTTTAGTACGTGTGTAGCTTTATTTCTGTTTCATCTTGTTTTCTATAAATAGATAGAGATCTCTCTCTCTCTCTCTCTCTCTATCTCTATCTCTCGCTCGCTCTCTCTCTCTATCTCTCTATCTCTCTCTCTCTATCTCGCTATCTCTCTCTCGCTCTCTCGCTCTCTCTCTCTCTCTGTTTTGTTTTACTGTAAAGTTGAATGTTTATAACAAAATCTGTGATTCCCACAGATTAGTACTTTAACATGAATTAGTCACATGTGACATAATGAAACTGAATATGGTTGATGAATGAATGAATGAGTGAGTGAATTAATGAATGAATGAATGAATGAGTGAGTGAATGAGTGAGTGAGTGAAAGAATGAATGAGTGAATGAATGGTGAGTGAGTGAGTGAATGAATGAATGAATGAATGAGTGAGTGAATGAATGAATGAGTGAGTGAATGAATGAATGAGGGAATAAATGAATGAATGAATGAATGAATGTTTTGTTATTTCATCAAAAGATTGTACTTCTACTGTAAAACTCAGTTTTAACATGTTTAGACTATTTACTGTTTTTGTATTTTATCGTCTCTTACTGTAAAAGTTTGACAGTTTTTAACCGTAATTTTGACGTACAGTTTTTAAAGTGTACAAAAACATGTTTTAAAGAGTGTGAGTTTGTTTTCTATGTTTTATGAAATAACCTTGTAAACAGGTTGAGAGCGTATCTTTTGTTCTTCTAGTATTTTACGGTAACGTCTTCTACACGGTCACTGAATGATTTACGGTAAAAATCTGACACCACAGCTGGTGTTACGTTTTCAGTTTTAATTATACAACTTCTTTTTTTTTACAGTGCACAGACCCTTCACTTCTTCTTCTCTGATCCTCTAGTTTACAGACGTCCTCATAAATATTTATAAATTAAGTGTATTGTTATTATTATTTATAAACACAAAAACAACTACACTGTAAAATAAATTCTGTAGGATTGACGCTAAAATCGACGGTGAGAAAACGGACCTTCGCCGTAAAACAAAGATGGTGAAAAGGAAGATTACTGTAAATGAAGATAAACGAGATTTAAACCCAACCTGTTTACAGTACCGCCGTTACGACACGGAGCGAGGGATGGAACCACGGCGCTGTGACGCTGGGAACACAGCCGGAGTTCTGCAGAACGCAGCCAGAGGCGAGAGGCGGACCCGGAGAGTGTGCGAGTAGGGGGTCCATTAAGGCTCAGGGGAACAGAACCTGACAGCTCCTTACTCATCTGGGCCCCAGAGGGAAGCTGGTTCTCCTGTGATGGTCAATGCTGGAGCTTGCAGGGACACCTGGACCCGGCTGGTACCGGAGCGGCGGAACATTAATTCTCTCTTTTCTGCTGAGCTCAGACGCAGAATGAAATCAGTTCAGAATATTCACGTTAAACCGGACCGGGCCGCCGAGGAGGCGGAGTTACACGCAGCAATCATGTGATCATCGGGCGGGTCGGCCCGGTTCTGGAGGGGATGCTGGAGACGATGATGGATGTAAGAGAGGTGAATGAAGAATAACGAGGTTGATTCTCCTCAGAAGTTTTTTGTTTGAGGACATTAAAGTCATTATTCCTTTATTTGTTCTTTCTTCTGTGACACTGAAGGAACAAATAATAATAATAATAATAAACATTATAAAGTCGTTCTGTTTTACAGAGTGATTCTATCTACACAGACAAACGACTTTTATTAAACTAAGGTGTCACCAGAACCCTCAACCCGACCAGAACTTTGTGAACGGGGCCTTTAAGTCGTCTTAACGTATAAAATACTAAATGTTCAACTTTGTGAATATATTATTATATTTACTTTTACTGTGTACTATGTTTATCATTGTTCCGGAAATACCGCGTGTGTGTGTGTGTGTGTGTGTGTGTGTGTGTGTGTGTGTGTGTGTGTGTGTGTGTGTGTGTATGTGAGTATACGCGTGTATGTGAGTATATGTGTGTATGTGAGTATATGTGTGTATATGTATGTGTGTGTATGTGAATATATGTGTGTATTTGAGTATATGTGTGTATGTGAGTATATGTGTGTATGTGAGTATATGTGTGTATATGTATGTGTGTGTATGTGAATATATGTGTGTATTTGAGTATATGTGTGTATTTGAGTATATGTGTGTATGTGAGTATATGTGTGTATATGTATGTGTGTGTATGTGAATATATGTGTGTATTTGAGTATATGTGTGTATTTGAGTATATGTGTGTATGTGAGTATATGTGTGTATGTGAGTATATGTGTGTATGTGAGTATATGTGTGTATGTGAGTATATGTGTGTATGTGAGTATATGTGTGTATGTGAATATATGTGTGTATGTGAGTATATGTGTGTATTTGAGTATATGTGTGTATGTGAGTATATGTGTGTATGTGAGTATATGTGTGTATTTGAGTATATGTGTGTATTTGAGTATATGTGTGTATTTGAGTATATGTGTGTATTTGAGTATATGTGTGTATTTGAGTATATGTGTCTGTAATCAAACAGGAGTTCATCTTTGTCTGGTTCTGATCCGTTTCCCCAGCAGAATCCTGACGTGTTCATAAATACTTGCAGACGTGTCTTTATGGACTCTAATGGTTGTCTGGTTATTAATGATGTCTCTGTAAAACACAAAGACACAAAATACCTCCTCGACAATAGCTGGAAACATCCGTCCAGCCTGAAAACTCCACCGGTTCTTCAGACACTTCATAAACTCCTGCATTTATTTTGGTCTCCACAAAAACTTTTTGGTGACCCTGAAACAGAAAAGCAGAAGATGAGGAGACAAAACTTTTTAATAATTCAATACAAGCATTGTTTCAGGACGTATTTATTTACTGACAAATGTTCTCTACAGGTCAGAAATCCATTACCATTACTGATTACTGATTACTCACACATAGTAACATACTACTCACACACAGTAACAGATTACTCACACACAGTAACAGATTACTCACACAGTAACAGATTACTCACACACAGTAACAGATTACTCACACAGTAACAGATTACTCACACATAGA
>VRLP01009436.1:0-12741 GCA_009660295.1 Lophius piscatorius
ATATACACAGTATATACATATATCACAAAGATGATGATATACACAGTATATACATATATCACAAAGATGGTTATATACACAGTATATACATATATCACAAAGATGATGATATATTCAGTAAACTATTCCTACGCTGTCGTTCCTCACAGCGATAGTAGATCCCTTAAAAGCCCCCAAATCCCCTGCGCTGTACAAGCACCCCCCCAACTGAACCTCATAACAGTATTTTCATTAAAACTTAAAGTTGTGTTAAATATGAAGTTTTAGAGTAAAATAAAATAAATCTCCTGGAGTGGATTCATATTCACTGAATTTGGACTAAATCGGACTATTGGCTCAGAAGTAAAAATGCTCCCCCTAGTGAGTAAAATATGAACTACTAGACAGTACAGTGTACAAGACTTTGAAAGTGTGGCTGAGTAAAAACTGTACAAACATGGCGGCCTCCATGGAAGGGGCCCCGCCCCCTCTGGAGATATGAAGAACGTTTTACAATCTAACACTTAAAACATATAACTTTTCAGCTAGTTAGACTCTAGAAAAACAAAGTTATGGACATTATTTTCCATTTATCGACGGGGTTACAGGTGAAGTTTACACCCTGCACCTTTGAAAGGCCCGCAGAGGACAGGTATGGATCCAGATGGATCTGGTTTGGGGTCTCCAGACGTTTACCAGCAGCCGCCATCACAGGACACAAACACAGCCATGGATTTTTATCAGGTTTGTTTCCACCCCGAGGTTCTAAATGGTAATCAATGGACAGAACAAACAAGTGTTTACACGGCCCACTCATGTGGGTCTTCCTATAGCAAACACTTCAGGTGTACCGATCCACGTATTTAGATTAATTAACTGCTCTTCCTGTCTCCTCTCCTCGCATTTTTATAAAAGTAGTGTTTGAGTCCTGAAGGGAAAATCTGTGAAAACCATCACAAGGATTTATGACTCATGGGTATTTGTGTTTATTCATATATTTGTGTTCACCGTTTTTTATTAATTTATGGGTTTTCATCTTTGCTTATGATATATATGACTTTATATTCTTGACAAGGGGCTCATATAGTCTGAATCAAAATTATTCAACCGTTATTTCATTTTGGTTTTATTGTTAAAAATGACTGTTTATAAACTGTTCGCGACAACAAATCAAACAAGAATAGTTTAAATTCCTCAATAAAGCAGAGGATACTGATATTTCTGCGGTTTCCTCAACCATCAGCACAAAAAGCTGCTTTTACTGAAGAACCTCATCCCTCACCAGAGTCACCTTCTAGTCTACTCTTAGATGTCGTTAAAACACTGGAAAACAAAAAGGTTCAAGTGGATTAATTAGATGCAAAGTGAAAAATTTAAACTTAAAGTTCCACTACCTTAAAAATGCCAGATTCTTTGTATTTATCAGTTTGAGGGATCCAACAAATAGCAGTAGCAGAAAAGTTTGAAATGGAAAATGTCTTTATTAATTCTAAAAGACATTAGTCCAATATAACGTAACACAAAGATAGAAAACTACAAAAAAAGAGCCAACCTAAATCAATATTACTCAATATAACTCAACCTTAATCAATATAACTCAATATAACTCAATATAACTCAACCTAACTAGACAAAACCCAACTGAACTGTTATACTTTAAAAAAAAAAAACCCACATGGGCTTATATTGACACGGACTAGTCCAAGACTCACACACGGCGGGGGGGACTTATCATTAGAGAGCTACTCAACTTAATAATATTTATGTTAAGACACAAAAGAAGACAATAAAGACACGTGGTCACCCATCCTTAGACAACATGACAGTAAACACGAGATAAATGAAGTTAACGAAACAAATTCTTCACAGGAGGTCCCTTCTCCTCATTCTCCAGGATGAGCTTGTCCACTTCCTGTGGGCGGGGCTTAACGGGCCATCTGTTCCAATGAGAAGCTCTTTTGCCAGCTGGAGCTCGTTAAGACAAGGAAACTTTATTTATACAGTTACATTTCATCGACAGGGCCATTTAAAGTACTTCACTCAAACAATCAAGGGCATTGTGACAAAGTGTAAACAGAACTTTAAGACATATTTAAAAGCATTTAGAAGAACAACTTTAAGAAAGATGAAAAAAAAAAAAAATTTTTAAGCAGGCTAAAAGTTTTTAATATAAATAAATAAAAGCTGGATTAGAAGACATGGATTGATAAATGATCCTTATTTAAAATGAAATAATAAGTACAATATCTGACATTCTAAGCACTGACGGGGGAAGTCAGAATAACAGTGATTATCCGGTTACCACGGTTACCTGTCAGGGAGGTATATTAGACACAGTGAACATTTTCTCTATGTGTCGAAGCGAGAAAAATGGTGAAGTATGAGGATCTGAATGACGAGTTTGACACGGACCAATTAAGATGGAATAATGATTGGAATAAGGAAGGACGACTGGTGGACCAGCGACGGGATGAAGGCCAGACCCTTTCATCAGATCCCACAGAGGAGCTGCTGAGTGCTGGTTCTGATAGACAGGTGTCAGAACACACAGTGACATCACAGAGCTGTTTTACCAGCAAAAGCCAGACCCAGGAAATATTAGGCAGGGGAAATTGTTTTTATTTTTGGGTTTGTGTCAAGATTGACCCAAGGGCCCTAGATCATTGTAGCGCCCGTTGCCCTAAAGTTGGTCAGGCATCACAAGCCCCGCCCACCCTACACCAGTGGAAACCCAAACCACTTGTGTGATTTGGTGCGACCAGGCGTTGGTTATAATTTTAAGGCTGATCCATGCATCTGCTTTGTAGGTTTTTTAACCTGAGGTTCACTAGTCTTTCACCAAACCCAACCACACGGAACCTCAACTTTTGGGACCGGTTCTCTCAGGGCTTCACTTGGACCCAGGATGACGTGGATTTTGTTCATAAAGCTCCTCCTAAATCCCTTCTGATGATTCCTCTGCAGACACGAGGACAACCGGCTCCATGTTGGTCCTGACCGTCTCCACAGAGTTCTTCTGACCCGGGTGAACACGGTACCGTCTAACTTCCTGTGTGATGCACCACTCACATGCATGAAGTCCGTCAGCTCCTCAGACGACCTTCAGCCCCCCGCCCCTGAGGAGAAAGGGGGGTCTGGCACTCGTGGCTCCACACCCTCTCCTCTCTTTCTTCTGGCTGTTCTCCAGAGGACCTCAGTATTTCACCGTCAGCTCCGTCGGCACGTCAGAACGGATTACCGTCTGGAGGGACCGGTATCGGTGCTGACAGTCGGCGAGGACTCGCTGGAGACGCTCCAGTCCAGGACAAAATCAGTACTACACTAACGACCGGGGAGACGTGTCCACGCCGGGCGTCCAGAGCAGGAAAGCTGCTGCTGGAGAGATAAAAGTCAGATTCCTGGGAGTGAAATCCAGGATTTAATGGAAGACAGAAATGGTTAACGACTGGAAGCGTTCAATACTCGTAATACTCGGAAAAACACCAACGGAGTCCTCAGATCCTTTGTGTGACTCAAAAACTATTATGATTCTTTCTTACACTCATAGGCCCTAGTGCGAGGAAGAAGGGGATTCATTTTGGGAAAGGTTGGTTGTATATTTCTGACACTAGGGGGCGCTTTAATTCCAAACGTTTTCAGGCCATCATTCCTCAACCGTTGGTGTAAATGAATCATCTGGAGGATATTTATCGTGTAAATATCATATTTGGGACATTGAAGAGTTCCTGTTTTTACAAAAATAGTTTTTGACTGGCTAACTTGTACTTGTACTTGACAACGTGATAAAATTAGGAATACATAATTATAATAAGATGCTAAAAGTTGGGATCATATTAACTTGTTCAATAGTCTAATGCAACGTTTTCTCAACCCGACGGGTCCTTAAGGTTCTGCATTGGTACAAAAAAGGTTTTTAAAACCAGACGATATTCCAAAATTAATTTTACTATTATGCTATAAATAAAATAAATACAATATCTATGTCGATGATTTTACTCAAGTGGGAGGTTTTTCTTTAAAAATGAAAATGCATGTATAACGCAGGGGATCGGAGGCATTTTAGGGGATATGCCTGTGAACTGTGTTACCTCATATTTATACCTCAGTGAAAACAGGAAGTCATCGTTCAACACTTCAGAGTTTTTTCTCCATCAAGTGAATCTAAAAATATAAAACATTAAAATGTGTTTTTAAATTTCTCTAAAATCACATTTAGATAAATTTAATTTATGTTAAGAATGTAATGTTTTAGTTTTTTTTGGTGCATTATTGCATCTCATTTTATTCAATTATTTAACTCTTTTTGTGAATAAATGGAAAAATAACCAAAAGTTGTTAATTATTCATAGATGCTTTCTTTATTCTCGAAATCAGATGTGTGCTGGTTCTGACAGCCTCGGTGCTTTAGGTGAGTTCGTCATGTGACGGAGGAGGAGGAGGAGGGAAAGAGGAAACACTTTCACAATCTTCATCAGAGTGTCGCTACATCGTGGGCAGGAGATGGAAAGTGTTGCCGGGCAAAGGGACCCTGGGAATAAACTGCCCGGCAGCAGATGAGAGGGAGAAAAGGAATGGATGGAGGGTGGAGGGGTGGAGGGGTGGAGGGAGATGCAGGAGCCTTTCCTCTGCATGTAAGCCTGGAGTCAGGATGTGATGAAGATCGCCAGAATCAGCTGTCAGCAGCTAATTATAAAAGTTGAAAGCCATGATGATCTGAGCCCTTTAAATCCTAATTCAAGAATGTCCAGCACGATCGGTACTGAGCGCTGTGGACCAGGACCATCCGTCCGTTCTGTCGGATTGTAGAACCTGGGGATAACGTTCACTCCTCACATTCAACAAAGAGCCTTAAGCCCCCCTGACCCGATCATGGTTCTGTTTAGGTAATACAATTCATGAAATGACATATGTTCTCTGGACCTCCACCTTCTAAATACAAATCTAAACACTTTGTTGTCGTGCCACAACATAAAATATCATTCAACAGAATCAACGTAACGATGCGGCGCTGTCCAAATCCAGCTCCAAAACAGGCCAAGAACCCAGAACCATCAGAGTCTGTCTCTCTGCAGCCCGGTTCCATGATGGTCTCATTTTCAAGGTGTAACACAATTTACATATAAAATCTAACCCATTTCATGTTTTGACTAAATATATACAATTTAATTGCAGGCATAAACTTTGTTTTGTTGAGTTTTGTGAAGGCTACTCCATGCAGTACTCAGTCTGTCCACTGGGTGTCACTGTTTTTTCTTTTGTATGCTTCTGCTTTAGGTTTGAGGAGGTTTATTCTCTTAATTCATTTAATACTTAATGTTTTTCCAGATAATTGAAGCGCTCTTAGATAGCCAGTATTATCTCAAACAGCTGAATGAAGAGCGTGGAATCCTAAAAACAGAACTTTGAAGTGTGATACTTTGTATTTCTGAGGAAGAAGAGGAAGACATGACGATGCTGATGGTGTGAGTGAAAGAATGCTGGAGAACTATCTCATGAGTTTCAACCACATCCATCACACTCAGATTCTCACACTTTTACTTTCTCACACTTTTTTAAACTGTGAATTGCTGTAATAGAATGTTAGTAGAAAAGATTTTATTGATATGCCACTTCTGTGTTTCTGTGAAGTTCCCACTTAAAGAGCTGTGAGAAGTGGAAACGGTTTTCTTGAGAGGCTTAATGGAGTAAAGAACTTATTCTACTCATGTAAAAAATGTATTTACTACTGAAACCTCTGCACCCAAAAAAGTTTTAAAAAAAAAAATCTTTTCTTTTTTATTTAAAAAAAAAAGAAGTTTTTAAGTTTTTTTAGTTTTAAAAAAGAAGAAAGAAAAGATATATATATATATTTTTTTTACTCAACCCAGATATGTCAAAACTTTCAACTTAACTGAGTTGTTTTAGATAAAATGCAATTACATTTATGTAAAATGAAAAATACAATCCCAGCTTTATCTGTTAAATGTGGATTTTAAATGTGAGTGTTCAGGTATGAAGTTCACCTGAATACTTTCTCCATCACAGATATCTGTGATGTGTGTGTTTCAAAGATCGCCTGCCTGCTGGAGTTTAAGGAACCGAATCAGGTCCAAAAGGTTTGTTAATTTGAAAAAAAAAAAAATTATTGAAAAAATTAAATTTCAAACTTAGAGTTTGAAATTAAAATTGTTAAAAAAAACAATCAACGTTTTCAAACTAGGGGAAAAGACTTGAATGTGAAAACATAAAATTTGCACCTGAAAACAATAATACCTACCTTTACCTTATAAAATATATATATTAGTAGAAAGTTTTAAATAAACAATTGATTCAAAATAATATCAGAATAGAATCTAAAAGTATATTTAAATAGAAATGAACATTTATTTACGCTTATTTTTAGTTTGAAAATGTTAATTTTTTTAAAAAGTCTCAAACTTGAACTTTCATATTCAGTTTTGATTTTCTTCAAATTGAAAAAAACCTTTTGGCATTGATTTGCCTCCGTAGGTTTCCTGAGTAGCTGTTGCTGGTTTTAGGTTCAAATCCTCCTGGGAACTTTCCGTGTTGCGTTCGGGCGTTCCCTCCATGTTTGCGTGAACTTCCTGCCGGTGCTCCGGCGTCTTCCCACGGTCCAAACACGTGCGGCACAGGTGACGCAGCGACGCTAAGTAGCCCGTAAGTGTGAAGGGTCGTTTGGTTCTGTGATGAATTCTCGCCCCATCTCTGGTGGGATAAGTTCCAGCCCACCCAACGGCCAGAACCGGGTAAGTGGTTACAGGAAAAGTATGGTATTAGAACTTTTCCGGTTATATGTTATCTTCATGTTCTGTATGTTTGCAGATATCTTTGATTCGTACTGGTTTTGGACTCCAGAGAGGAGCTCAGCCACAGGTTGGTTCTGATATAGATCTGAACCCGACCTGGGCTCATGACCCCGTCAATCCAGGGGCGTGACATTCCGAACAAACAACCTCCTGCGCCGACCTTCCAGCGGATGATGAATCGGCTCCTCTCAGATTAACGAGCGCTCCGGTCCAATCAGATGAAGGAGGGGCTCCCTGGGGCCCGGGAAATCAGGGTCCATTTTCACAGGTAATTTGCTTAATGCTCCCTCATTAGGATTGGCGTTGTAATGTTGTGGCGCAGCTGCCGTCTGACAGCCGCATCGGGTTCATGCAGCTAGACAGACTTTTCTCCGGGGCCTAATTCCCACTTATTACAGATCACACCTAATTATCACAGATTTGGGTTCTGTCTCCATAATTAGCCGGCCCCCCGGATCAAATACGCCCCATCGACTCTGCGTGTGGAGCAAACACCTCCCTTCAAAGACGCTTTCTTTCCAGACTTTTGTGACTCGGCCCACTCTTTGTTCAGGCCCAGCTCGACGCCAATCAAGCCGGACATCAAGGCGCTGGATTCAGCGAGTCGGCTGGCGGCACCAGAAGAACCCGCTTATTCTGTGCAGAATGTCTCCTTCTTTCTGTAGACCCTCTGCAGCAGAGAGGACGCACCTCCTCCCCGAAAACCAGAAGGCCACGACCTCAACAAGGGAAGGTCAGAGGGAGGTCAAGCAAACGAAGAAGATCCGTGTCTGTCCTTAGAGTCAAGAGGAAGATGAAAATATCAAAAGTGGTTGAACTAAACGGTGAGCAAACCTCAGTATCATTTATGAAATCATTTTTATATCTGCATCATTGTAATCAGATGATGCCTCAACAGCATCCCTCACAGGGCAGCAGGGTGAAAGGCCGTCTGTGTGAAGTGGAGAGCAGAGGAGGACAGACTTCACTCTCCTCCATACCGATCTGCTATTGGCCAAAACAACCAGAGTGCAATACTGTTCTCCACCAGTGTGAGGCGCTAGAGTGAGCCGTAGAGTGTGATGCTGGCCTCTCCTACATATCAGACTCTGGATACGCCGTCTGTTAGCTGTTAGCCTCACAGTGCTACATACATGAAACGTCACGCGTTCATGTTGTGGCAGGAGACCAAACATAAATGTTAATGAGGTACGAGCTCGTAAATAATCTAAAATTTCACGGTAAATTGAATAACTATTGTTTTTTTTTTAAAATGCATTTTCAGATGTCTGCAGGATCAGAACATCAGAGCACTTAATTATGCTCACACAATAATCATCTTACTGCCGCAGTGTCTCAGCTGAGCTCCAGCAAACATCGCCCTGATGAACTCTCCAGTCGTTGTTTTTGTCTTCGCTCCAACAGCTGGAGGAAGAAGGACGCCGCACTGAACGGAACCGTTTCATCTCCAGTTACAAGCAGGTCGATCCCTGCGTCACATTTAGATGGAGAAACTCTCAGAAGGACAGACTTTACTTTTGTCACAGCGCCAGAATGTTCGAGCCACAAACGTCGTAACGGCGGCGGACCGCCCAACAATCATCTGCAGCTGAGGTTACTTTATTGAATTTCTGTAGATGTGCTGAGCAGATAGCGAGGTCTGCAGGCGGGAGGAAGCAGACGAGGCGCAGTGATGCGTTCGCGCTCAGGTGTTCAGAGAGATCCAGTAAAGCCCGTCGGATCGGCTTCAGCACAACGCAAACATTTGGTCGGGATGTTTAGACTTCCAGCGGGTCTCGTTTGGAACATGAAACCGTTCAAACCCAGTTTAGACCCTCGCGAAACGAGTTCAGACGGCATCTGAGATTCACCCCAGCAATCGTACCATGTCTGGAAGTAAGACTCAAAGATCTCCTCATCTGTAGCTCTGCTGAATTTAAATTCAGCTGAAATGCTGCCCGTTACATCATCCAGTTACCTGCCCAGGTATCGCTGCAAAAACAACTTTTTATTATCAATTTTTTATTTATTTATTACATTTTTTTTATTTCTAAATTTCTAAAATTTCTAAATTTCTATCATCTCTCATCTTACTACCCACATAGACCTCAGTGCGAGGAAGAACTGGATTGATTTTTGGAAGGGTATGTTGCACATTTCCGAGCTTTATCTCTGAGAGTTTTTCGTATACTTGAATACATCAGGTTTTACTTTAATAGTTCCTATTTTACCCACTAGAGGGAGATTTTTCTATTTTTACAAAAAACACTGTTTTTCAGACATTATTTAAAAAGTATTTCATGGATCGTTTTTAAATCTCATTCCATCATAGCCCTCAGTGATCAGACCGAAACTTGTCCAAGAACCCTCACAACTCTTTTCCACCGAGCTGGTTCCAGGGCTAGTTTGGAGCCAGAGCCTGAAAACAAGCACCAACTCTTTACTGGTATATATCTAATATATATATATATTTTTTTATTTTAAAATTAATAACAGAAGTTGTTTTTTTTCGGCTCTGGATCTCAACGTAGGCTTTCAAAGCCAGGAGCAGCACCTTCACGGAGACGATGAGCTCCTCCATCTTCATCGTTGTTCTTGAGCATGGCGCCAGCGTTGCTGGGTAACCAGACGGTGACGCACCGGCGTGGCTCTGACTTGGCTCCTTGCCAATGGAAAAGCAAACAGGTTCTAAGGAAGTGCAAGAGTTGACAAGCACCAGGTTCTTTTTGGTGTTAAAGGGGCATCAGAGGAGTGAGAGCCCACCTGGAACCTCAGCAGGGAATCAGAGGTTCTGATCGGTGATGCAGCTGTGATTAGGAGGTTGAGCAGACACAGGAACAAAGGTGTCATCATCATCATCATCATCATCATCATCATCTGTCAAGGAGCTCCCCTGAAGTGTGTTTCTCTCATTAGTCTGATTGCATGGATACGCTGTGAAGGTTCTGGTTCTCCTCCATCAGCGCCGCGGAGACGCTGAGTTCCACTATTTGCTCGTCTTCCTCAGTTTCTCCATAAAGAGAACAGAATCCACACCAGAACCCTGAGCTGGTTAGAGGAACAGACTGGATGGACGCGTCTCCCCTTACATTTTCCCCCCTGCTGTCGTGGGCCGGCACCGGCGGACCCCTGAGAGGATGTCCTCATCTCACTTTGATATGGACGGGGGGCCGGGGAGACAGGAGTCGGAGCCGTTCAATTACGGAGCTCCGGCCCACCAGGAGAGAAGTGACACCGCATCTGACACGAGCCTGCAGAGATGAGGGGAGCTGAGAGGAAGAGGAGGAGGAAGAGGAGGGAGAGAGAGGTGAGAGAGAGAGACAGAGACAAATGGCGTCCGGGATATATATACGCCGTCTAACGAATGCTAGGAGGAACAGTTGGCGGACAAAACCCCAGAGTGGAGATAATTATGGGATGGCAGCAGCAATGAATCGTAGCAGAATGAACGGATCTGTTGTTCCCCGCTCTATTTGTCTCCGGCCCCCGTGAGGCGGTCCAGTCTGCAGCCCCACCTAAAGACGACCTCTCCTCGCTGGCCCGGCTCTGATGCAGCAGTTTTTCTACAAAGGCTGCTTGAAACTCTTCGTCCTCATTGATCCGGTGACGGCGGGTCGACAGGAACCGGTTCTTCTGCTTTCAGGATGTGCTTCTATCTGAATGTTGGGTTCTTCAGATGGAGCCGGATTCATTTTCTTCACTGTTGTTTTTAAACACAAACGCTTTTATCACGGATGTGGAAACGCTCTTTATTCTTTAAAGGTGCAGGGCGTAAACTTTAGTGGTGGTAACCTACAGAACACATCAGCTCGCCCCTCCCTCTCCAAGAATCTACGGTGGCCTTCAAGGGTCAAAAGGATCCCGTTAAACCCGTTAAAGAAACTGTAAAACGTGTGTGTTATTACAGTAAAATACCTTTAAACCAGATCTGCTGTAAACATGTTTACGGTAATAGGACGTAAGATAAAATGACAATAAATGCAGATTTTTAAAAAACTTTGAAACAGTATCTCAAAAATGATGCGATTTTAACATTTTGTTGACGTAGAAAATAAAAGTATGTTTTAAAAAAAAAATCAGACTTGAAAATTTAAATCTTTTGTTATTATTATTATTATTATTATTAAATATTCAGTTTTAATGAGATCAGCTCAAACGTTTGGAAAAAACATGTTTTTATTGTTTTAAGAAAACTATTTAATGTTTCTCAGACTTTTGTTGTGTCACGTTACTAAATTCTTTCCAGTAAGTCTTCATGCTTTTATACGTCCTCAGTGGTCATAGTCAATGCCTCCTCCTTCTTGGTGACCTCTTTGACCTGTGGTGTCCCCCAGGGCTCCATCCTCGGCCCCTTGTTCTTTAGCAGGTCCATGCTTCCACAGCGTCACTTTATTACAGGTTCAGTCACACCTTTCAAAAAGAGGAAGAGGAGGTGGAGCGTCCATGAACCAGCCGCATGAAAGAACTAGAGGGATGGAGAAAGGGTCGCATTTAACGCCAGCGGCTGATGATGAGGGGCTAACGATGAAGGTGGGGCAACGATGGGATGGATGAGACCACCTGGATGAGCTTCTGTTATCAGTTGATGCCCCGGACCGTGAAGCAGGTAGCTGAGACTGAGCAGGTGTGAAAGGTGAGGATGGTAGTGGAATGAGCCGAAACTGTGGCCCGAGTGTGAAAAGAGATAATCTTCAATAATCAAGTCAAACCAGAAAACCTTTAACTCTTAATTCCCCGGCGCTTCAGTCAGAACCCTTCTACTAGAAAAAGGGAAGCGAGCCTTTTTTGCGACACCAACCGGCATTGAGGACGTGTATGTTTTACCCATTCACCTGTCAGGGGTTGTAATGTTCTGGCTCACCATCAGTGTAAACACTCACAGCGTTGGACGAGGCTCAGACTTCCTGGGAGACTCACTTTGCTGCCGTTAGAACATGAATCATAGGTTATTGATTCCAGCAGCTCCAGTCCGCCGCCGCATTCATCAAAGCCGCGTTTCACAATCTTTCTCTTTTCCAGCCATTTACGTAAAAGCCTTTTCATTGATCCTCCGATCGCGCCAGACTTGGCCGATCCCCTCCCTGTTTGGCTTCCAGGATATGTCCCATGATCACCTGTGGGGGGGGGGGGCAGCCTGCGGCGCTGATTAATTTACACCTAATTGTAACCCGTGTGTGCCGTATTGATTTCCCAGACACCCCCCCTCACCCCCCCGAGCTGCATATTAACAATGTGGCATAGACAAATGTGTCCAAGTTCTGGCCCTGATATTGATGACCATTACTGAAAAACAATCATTTCAGCAGGTAAATATTGCTTTTCTGTCAGAACCGGCCTTCAGCCCCCAATTTGACAATAACAGATCCATTCAGGAAGCGTGAAGAAAGCCTTTCCTGTCAGAGAGAGTATAAACTGGGTATCGATCTGACTCCCGCTGGTCTGCTTAGGAGGTGAGGAGGACTCACTGCAAAAAAATGTAATGTGGAATAAAGCTGCGGTCGTCAAAAGGAGGACTTCCTGTTGGAACACAACAGGAACAGGCGCTTCGGTATTTGAACTATTATTATGACGTGTTAATTATTGTCACGCGCCGACGGCTGGCCCGACGTAACGAAGAGGAGGCGGTTACATTTTTCCTCTGTATAATTTTAATGTCTGTGCCGAGCATCAATCAGAACCTCTGTTCTTTAGGGAGGTCCGACGGACCCAGAAGAAGTGAAACATTAAGATCCGTGAGCAAAAATATATACATACATATATATATATATATATATATATATATATATATATACACATATATATATATATATATATATATATACACATACATATATATATATATATATATATATATATACATACATATATATACATATATATACATATATATACATATATGTATATATACATACATATATATATATATATATATATATATATATATGTATATATATGTATGTATATATATATATATATA
>VRLP01009437.1:0-12730 GCA_009660295.1 Lophius piscatorius
GGTTTCTGGTTGTACCTGACGTTGATCCACTGGTTTCTGGTTGTACCTGATGTTGATCCACTGGTTTCTGGTTGTACCTGATGTTGATCCACTGGTTTCTGGTCGTACCTGATGTTGATCCACTGGTTTCTGGTTGTACCTGACGTTGATCCACTGGTTTCTGGTTGTACCTGATGTTGATCCACCGGTTTCTGGTTGTACCTGATGTTGATCCACTGGTTTCTGGTTGTACCTGACGTTGATCCACTGGATTCCAGTTGTACCTATTGTGATCCAACGGTTTCTGGTTGTACCTGATGAGGATCCACTGGATTCCGGTTGTAGCTGACGTTGTTCGACTGTTCCCAAACACTAACATTTGTTAAACTGTATATCTCTTTTATTGACGTAGGTAACGACAACATTCCGACGTATAACCCTGGTTAGCTGAGATGCTAATTTTCCTCTGCTGGATGGTAGCATCTTGGAATAATGTCAAATCAAACAGCGTGCGGAGGATCTTTTCCCCCAGCAGGTCTGTGAGTCACGTCGGAGGAGAAACTCTTTAATGTTAGCTGTTATTTATTATGAATGACCTGGAATTCCTGCTCGGAGACAAGTCATGAATCATTGAGCGACGGCCAATCAGAGCTGGAACCACAATGCCTTATTTCTCTCCTCCACGTCACCGCAGCCGCAACGCATTTTAGATTATTACTGCTACTTGAAAATCAAATTCATCAATACCCCATTCATCAATATTTCTGCAGATATTCCCCTCCAGGTTCTCCTTGATCTTCTCCTTGACTGGAATGTAAACGAGCTGGAAAAAAAGACTGATGATGCGCTCGCCGCCACGAACACGGAGAATAATTATTTCGTTCTATGATCAATAACCATTTTCATGCATCGGTCAATCCCTGTCTCCTATACACCAACCGGCCATAACATTATAACCACTGAGAGGTCAGGTCCACTCGGTCTGTCTGGTCCAATAAAAAGCAGAGGACTTTGGATTCTCCTGCAGGTAGAATGAGAAGGAGATGATTTTGATTGGCTCCCTTATACATAAACCCAAATGTATCCGATTACTTATGGATGATGTTGAAAAATCTTGCATTGATTTAAAAAGGCAAGATTTTTCTTTTGCGGTTCTGATAGAAAAGGTGTCTGAACACAGAGTGACATCACAGCGGGCCGCCTATCGGGCTGCATAGCTGCAGAGCGCTCAGAGTGACCCCTGACCTCTGTCCACTGCTGAGAGCTCCTACATGCCGGCATCAGAACGGGGCCGCGGATTGAAGGCAGTAGGTGGTCTGCTCTGATGGATTAGGTTCTGTTGTGGAGGGGCCGGGGGGAATAGTAGAATCCAGGGATGTGGTGCGGTTCTGCTGGAGTATGTTCTGCTGGCAAACGTTTGGTTCTACCATCGATGCAGAACTTACTCTGACATTATTATGTTATTTTATGTTATATAATGGTCCCCCCCCCTTCAAGGAAATGGTATTTTCTGATTTTCTGCTCCCTTACTCGCTGCAGGAATTATTCTGGAATGGTTTGCGAACCTTAACCACCACTTCAGGGTGATGCCTTGGCCTCCAGATTCTCCACATCTCCGTCCAGTCCAGCATCTGTGCTGGACAAACAAGTCTGATCCACGGAGGCCCCGCCTCACATCCTCCAGGACCTAAAGGATCTGCCGCTGACGTCTCGGTACCAGATACCACAGCACACCTTCAGAGGTCTGCTAGAGACCATTAGAGCTGTTTTCTTGTGGGGGGGGTTGAAGTTGGATTTGTGGTTATAATGTTATGGCTGATTGGTGACATGTTTGACAGATTTTGACCCTTTCTTGCCTCGCCATCCGTCTCCTCTGAGCCGCAGAACACGAAGCAGAAACATTCCTTTTCCCTGCTTCATTAGCGTTTTCCCTCAGGAGGCGTCTGGACTTAATTAATCACAAAAACCGGTTTCCTGCTTTTTTTTATCGACCTTTTGATCCGTGATGGATGTTTGGTTTCCGCCTTCACCCCGCCGCTCGCCGGACCTCTGCTCTGCGTGACACTCAGGTTTATTTAAAACACTTCCGGAGATGAAACTGTTGGGGCCTTCAGTCGGTTCAGGTCGGCGCGGAGGGATGCGAGCAGCCAGCTGGTTCTTTTTTACGAGCGCAGCGAGGAAACACCCGGCTTTGGTCTGAATTTAAATCTGACCTACTTTCTTCATCATCAGAAAGCGTGAATCGGTTCCCCTTCGTCCGAGGAGGGGAACGGAGGGGGGGGGAGACAGGAAACTCTGTGAGCGGACTTTTCCCCAGACGGAGGGGAAGCACCGGCAGATTTACACCCGGATGAAAACGAAAAACGCTTTTAATTCTCGTTTCTCCTCGCCGCCGCCGTCCCCGCTGTCCCCGCTGTCCCCGCCCTAAACTGCCAGGCTTCGCCTCCTTCATTCAGGAACCTGACAGAAGCTAAATCTGCCTTTTCTCTGACACTTTTCTTCCACCTGAGCCGAAGCTCCTGCTGGCTGCGGCGGCGTTGTGTCGGCGGCGGCGCTGCAGCTCCGGAGTTAATGGGATTATGCAGATGGCGGCGTTCTTAAAGCGCCCATTTGAAGTGTTTAATGGAGATTATGGAAATGGTCCGGCGGCTCAGACCTTCGCTCGCTCAATGAAAAGACGACACAATGACAAGAAAGGAGCGGAGGAGCAGCTGCCGGGACAGGCCGGCCCAGGCGAGTTGGGGTGAAGGGTCGGCCCCGATGATTGACAGCTCGATGCCAGGCTCAAGAGCACTTCAGCTGGGCAGAGAGGGGCTGGATCACAATCATCGGAGCGGAGCGGGACCCAAACTCGACCAAAGGCCCGTTTATGCTGAACGTTGAAGACGTATGCAGACGGACACCTTCGTCATCAAACACTCATTATGTCCTCATATTTAACCGTAGCCATTTTTGTTGTGGCTAAAACTTTGACCCTTCACTGCCATCTTGTGGTTAATCGATAGTATCGTAGAGGATGCGTTGACGTTTTTGTTGCGCTTCTTCCTGTTTACCTTCAGTCACTGCTGGGTTTCACACACATTTCACAAACCTCTCCAAACATAAACTAATTATCCATCAACAACCAATCCTCTTCTTTGTTTGTTTTTAGCGGCGAAATGTTTCTTTATTGTATTTTTGCCACTTTGAGCTAATTGAGCTAATTGTGCTAATATCGTGAAAAGTCCTTTCAAGAGTCAATGATCCCTTTGTCCCTTCTAGACTAATGTACCAACCACAGGTGTACCACACGGGTCCATTCTTGGTCCTCTTTCATTCCTTCTATGTAACTCCAAATTCTGATGTACGTTTATTTTTATTTTCTGACGATGGCTCCTCTCTCAATTTGTCGGCTTTTAAAATGTTTACGATCTCAGATAAAGGGTTTAACGGCACCTTCTAGAGCCAGACCTGGGAGGGGAGCTTGTGCCGAGCATTTGGTGGCCGGGCCTTCCTCCGTTGGGCTCAACCTAAAAGAAGCTTCATGGAGCTCGGCGTTGGGGTCAGTTGCAAAGCATTATGGGTGAACCTTGGCATGGGCTCTAGAAGGAATAAAGTGGGCCATAAATCCACAGCTGACCGCATCGGCAAATATGCATGAATGTTTGACCACTATTTGACCCGCCGTGTCAAATAAAGTCCCAGATTCGTCCCTTTCTATTAAAAAGTTGCCGAATCAGCAGATTCTAAATGTTCCTATTTTCTCTCCTGAGCTTCCTGTTTGAGGAGATTCTTTGTTTGAATAATTGTAGCTGCGGTTAAACTCGGTGAACTCCTCCCCAGCGAGTAAAACGTTGTGTTTGTCTCCCGGTGAGGGCATGTGATTGGGCGGCGGAGACCCTCTGTCATCAGTCATTTACTTTGCGCGGCGCTCATCGCTTACTCATTCATCAAAAATGCGGCGTCTTCATAATAAACCTTCAGACTTCTGGCGAGGCGAGCTGTGAGGATAAACATGGCGGCAGAAGAAAAGAGGAGCGCCGTCAGTGTTTCACGCTCTGATTGCTGCGCCGTCTTAATGAGGTTTACATGACGGCGTCCACAGCGGGTCAAACGCACACAGAGCCGTGAGCCTTTAAAGGAGCAGTACGCAGATTTTTTTTGTTTTTTTGCACCAGGGGATCCGTTCTCAGCTTGATTTCCTGACAGCTGCTGGTTTCACTCAACTCCAATGTGAACCGAATGCATTCGGTCACACTCGTCTCCTGCAGCGGCGAGTTTTACGCCTCTAGACGCCGTAGCGGTCCAACCTGCGGGTCACGTGATCTACAGATTCTACTTTTATCGTCACGGCAAAAATTGAAACTGTTTCGTGTCCCACAAACTTTTAATCCCAATCATGATCAACACATGACACTGATTAGCCATAACATTATAACCAACCAAATATTTTAGGTGGGCCCCCTTTCAGACCCGGCACGGACCCAGACGCCACGGCCGAAAGTGCGCCGTGGCGTCTGGTATCAAGACATTAGCAGGAGATCCTTTAAGTCCTGGAAATTATGAGGTGGGCTCCATGGATTGAACTAAAGTGTCCAGCACATCCCACAGATGCCGGATTGGACCGAGATGTGGATCTGGTGTTCCTCAAACCAGTCAGGAACCATCTCTGCTGTGTGTCAGGGAGCATTATCCCGCTGGAAGAGGCCACTGGAATTAGGGAATGCCGTTTCCATGAAGGGGGGGGGGTAGTCGGGCTTCAGCAGTATTTAGGTAGGTGCTACGTGTCAAAGAAACATCTACATGAATGGTAGGACCCAAAGTTTCCCAGGAGAGAATAGTCCAAATCATCACATTGACTCCACTGGCTTAATTTCTTCCCATAATGCATCCTGGTAGCATCTTATCTCCAGTCTTTCCTGATGTCATGTGTGACACTGTACCATTATGATGGTTCTGCCGGATCTTAACGGCAAGATTCTGGGATGAGACTCGCGTCTGAGGGTGTCGGGATCTTCTCTTTAATAACAGATCTGTCTGCGATAACGCCACATGTCTAAGAAAGACAACAGAGAGTCCTCCAGTTCATTCCTTTAGCGTCTATATTTTATTCAAATGACATAGTTTGTGTGATTAACGTCAAAAGACGTCAGAAAGAAGGGGGAGGGAGAAAAAAGGGGAGCAGGAGGGAGAAAAAGAAACTGGACCCCCAGTTACTATCATGACTGGTCTCTGATTGGCTGCAGGAGAGGTTTTGGATTGGTCGATGCTTCAGGGAGCTCTCTGATTGGCTGATGGTCTGTAGATTGTCTCACAGCAGCCAGTAATAATTGATTGCGTGTGTGTGTGTGTGTGTGTGTGTGTGTCCATGTCTCTTTTATAAATATATCATCCTCTGCAGCATTAGATACTAATCCTTTATGTCTGATTTTTTAAAATAATACTCTCCAGCTGTCCCCAAACTTGAAAAAAGAAAATGAATTATTAATTAATGTAGGAGGAAAAGTTGAGACAAAAAAAAAAAAAAAGAACAGAAAAGGGGCTTTTTAAATTAATCTCACCAAGAAAAGAAAAAAGTAAGACAATAAGTCAAAGAAAATATCAACGAACAAAAATAAAGTGAATAAATATACGGGAATATTTTCCAGCAAAAAAAATGACATTAATATATAAACACAAAAACGTATTATAAATTCTTCCAATTTATTATTATTTGTGTTGTTTGAATGGAACAAATGCGTCCTTACTAATGTAATATCAATGACAAACCGATTGTTAGCTAATTTCAGCTATCATTGCTAATGTTGACTAATCAAATATGAGTTCATTTCAGCCATCTCAGTTAACGACAGCTAATATCAGTTAGCTTCCAAACTTCTATCCATCCAACATTATCTTAATTCCAGCATCATTGCTAGAATAGCTGACAAAAGTTAAAATATCCAATGTAGCTCATTTCAACCGTGATAGCTAATTAGCTAATGTTAGCAAATGTCATTTAACATATCAAATGTAAGATAATTTCAACAATCGTAGATAATCTCAGTGAATATCATTTAAAACATCGAAAGTTAGTTAACTTTTAACTATCATGGCTAACGTGAGCTACCGTCAATCCATATATCCAAAGTTAGCTAGTTTCAAACACATAGAAATTTTCAATTAACAAATCAAATGTAAGATAATTTCAACAATCGTAGCTAATATCAGTGAATATCATTGAAAACATCAAAAGTTTGAAATAGCTAATGTTAGCTAATGTAAAGTTTTGTATCTAATATAAGCAAATGTCATTTTAACATATCCAAGCTAATTTCAACTACCGTAGCTAATGTTAGCCAATTTAAAGTTTCACAGCTAAAACGATCTAATGTCAGTTAACATATTCAAAGATAGCTTATGTCTGCTATCATAGCTAACATCAGCTAATGTCAAGACATATATTCAAACTTTAAGCTAATGTTAGCTAATTACCACCGTCATCACTCGAAATAGGTTGTAACCAGAGAAATGTAGTGGAATAGGACTATTAAATGTATTATTATTATTATTATTAAGTCAGTTAAACTTTAAATAATGAATTACTTGTCGCTCAAATTTGTACTTAAGTACAACAAATGAGTAAATGTACTCACTTCTTACCCACCATTACCTTTTATCAGTTTCCATCTGTGTTTGTGTGTGTGACAGACGTTTATTTTCTATACAGAAAAAGAAAAAATATCCGTTTACGTTTAAAAAAAAAATATTATTCAAACTTATAATTGAGCTAAACTCCATCCTGTCCGTCAAACTTTAGTCGTCCTGGAACTCATCACCCTCTCCTGATCAGTCTCGTCTTTATTTAGTCTCTCCCCTCGCTGATTTGCTCCCAGCTGGTTTTTGCGGCCCGGTGGGACGTGTCTACCTCCTGGACGCACTTCTTCACGAGGAAAGCAGCTGTCCGCTCTCGCTCTTTACTCCCCTCCTTCCCTTCCGACTCACCTCCACCGGCACATGGCTCCTTGGAGGACGTTGCCATGGCGACGTCCTCTCCGGTAGCTGAGGCGATGAGCTGTCGGTCGACCAGGTAATGAGGTGAAGACAGTTCAGGGTCCCATTCGGCATCTGTAGCTATCTCTGTTTCTACCTGCTCAGAGCCTCAGGGCATGCTGGGAGCTGTAGTTCCCTACCTGCAGCCTAATGACCTGATGTGCAGGTGTCAGATACTGCAGGGACAGGAAACGTTCCACACACACCAGCTCTTATCCGGCAAACTTTGCAAGGTTCTGTGTCAAATTCTCTCAAAAACTTTAAGGAGCACATCTGGAGTTTGATCCAGAACGACTGCTGGGATCTGAGAGAACCGAAAAACCTAGAGAAACAGATGTTCACCGTGAATATTCCTGATCTCCAGAGGACCAAACCTGATGATTCCTCTGACCTTTAGCTAAAATATTATAGACTGTTATTTCTAAATTTTAATGGCTTGCGCAGTAGTTTTGTTTCCTTTGCTGCGCCGGCTGATCCCGGCCGCTTACGGTCGGGCGCACTTCTGGCCCGTCTCACATACTCTTTTTGGGAAATGGAACCTTAACCCAGATGACAGAAGCTGAAAGATGTTGAGCTACTACTGGACCGACTGTTAACGTAGCATAGCTAATGTCAGCCAGGACCAGCTTACCGATCCAAAGATAGCAAATTACAGCTATCATTGCCAAAGTTGGCTAATTCCAGCTGTATGTTGGCTAATGTCGTCTCTCAAAGCTATATTAGCATCTTTCATCGTTTCATACCTAATGACAGTTAATATATCCAAAGTAAGCTTATTTCAGCTATCATGGCTGATGTAGACTAAATCCATCCGTCATAACTAATGTTGGTTAATGTGAACTCTCATAGCTAATGTCCACCAATGTCAGATGTATTAGCTAACGTTGGCCAATGGCAGTTACAATAGAGCTAATTACTGTCTAATGTTAGAAAATATAAACTCTCAAAGCTAAAGTTAGCTGCTTTCAGTTGTCACAGCTAACCTAACCTATAAATGGTTACGGATAATAATAGCTAATGCAAGCTATTGTATCCGACATTTGGCTAATGTCAGTTTAAAAAGACGGATAGTTTCAAACTAGTTCTAAACTAGTGTTTATCTTCAGCCGTCTTGACTACTGTAGCGGCGTCTTGTAGCGTCTGCGGCTAGGTCAGAATGCTGCTACTAGGGTCCCCATTCAGACCAAGAAAGTGGATCAGATCTCTGATCTTTTCTGCCATGTTCTGAACCATCTGGACCTCTTAAGTCATCTGGGTCAGGTCTCACAGTTAACAGATCCAAACTCACCTAATTTCAGCTCTCATAGCTATTCTTGGGCAATCTAATTGGTCATAGCTAACATTAGCTAATGTCGGTTAACGTAGAAAGGTTGACTTTACGCCACAGGGAATAGTTTGCTACTTTCAGCTGCCATAGCCAATGTTAGCTAATGTAACAACATACATAACATTAGCTGATGTGACTTAACATTTCTAAAGTTGGTTAATTTCAGCTAACGCTGCTAGCAATAGCAGCTAATCTTAACTAATGTCAGTGAACATGTCCAAAGTTAGCTAAATGCAGCTACTATAGCTAAAGTTTAGTGATTTTTGTTATAGCTAACATAAGACTATCGACGCTGTTCTAGCTGTTATTAGCTAGTTTAACTCTGGTGGGGGTCTACAGAGGTCCTGATGGTATAATTGTTGGTTCTGATCCAGGTGTAAGGGGAAAGCCCCCCGGAACCATGTCGTAGTTGGTTTCTCAGAACTTTCCTTCGACGTAGCTGGAACTGGAGGGTCTCCCAGTCTGACTTGGTGAAAACATTGATTAGAGGTCTCGGAGCAGAAACAATGTCAAGAAGCCCGCTCTGCTTCGCTGGGGTGGAGGTGGGGGTGGGGTTCAATATACAGTAAATGTGACATCAGAAGATGTTCCACGCCTGGATGTATTCCTTAAAGTGACATCATCGGACCAGAGCCTCAACAACTCTTCCTTTGTTATAAAAACATCTGAAGCATGTCAGAAATCAGTCCATCATTCGGAGGTTTTTTTGGGGCCGGGTTCTATCCCGGTACATTCCTCCATCATGAGTAAAGCTGAGATTATAATAATTCTACAACTCTCGTGCATTATGTTGAACTTTTATTTTTTTATAAAGGTGAATCTTGGGAAGACAAAGGAAACCGTCCCAGAACCCAGAGGGTTAGAATCAAAGACTGGTGTGCGGTTATAGCTGGAGGATCATCTGGAGAGCAGAACAGAATTTGGTTTTATAAACTCTAACAGAGCTGAGGAGGACTATAAATCTCATTCTGACTGTAAATCTGAGTTTTACTTCATAAAATTAGCCAAATGTGGCGGCCATGTTTGGATCAGAGGTGGCTCCGAACACAGACCATACCTGGGTAACGTTTAACTGGTTTTCTCCTCCATAGTATATTATTACTACTATTGTGTAGGTCGACAAAACCACCTTCACCCATGGAGGCATGTTCTCCACTGGACCTCTGAGGGCGGGCTTTGGTTTCTGGTAGAATGAAGGGTCGGGTTTTTTTTTTCTTGTGCTAAATAATAAGTCTGATGCTCCATTGATCGGAACCCGGACTACTTATCCAGGAGCGACTTATTCTTCATTTTCTTCTTCGTTGGTTTTTTAGAATCGAAGCGTTTCTTCAAGGTTTTTCTGCCTCCTGAACCTAAAAACCTGAAAACAAATCTCTAGAGTTGGTTTTCACTTTGTCATTTTTTCTAGTCTAATGTAAGAACATGGCAGCACGACGCAGAAGAGGCCCCGCCCCCTCTGGAGATACAAAGGACTCATTTTAAACTAACTTTTCTCATTTTCCTGCATTTAAAAACACAGTTATGAATATCATATCCCATTTATACAAAGACGTACAAGTTATACAGACTGCACCTTTAAGTCTTGCACGCTTCTGCCGATAAAACAGCGTCTCTGGAGGATTTAATGAGCCGGCACTCAGGAAGTTCTGCAGGGTTCTGACTGGAGAGCTGATCCCCGTCCATCATTCACCTGCATGATTTTATCATTTTCCATGAATACGAATGGAGCTCCTGTGATCCACATGAATATCAAACAGACCTTGTGTTCCTCCTCCGCTCCTCTTCTCTCAGCTGATTACTGCAGCAGGAGGTGGAGCGACGCCGCTCATCTACCCATGATGCCCCTGGAAAGGTGTTTACTGTCACAGTGGTCGTCATGGAGGAGGACGGAGGGACCGCTGGTAGAATTTACATATGTCCTCTTTAGGGAGAGAACTTTTTCATCGATCTCTGACGTCACTCCGGTGGAATGTTGGCCCACTCCTCTTTGCGGAACCACATTGGGGGGGTTTATGAGCATGGACTGGTTTTTTTCAGGTCCGACTCTCTCTTCATCTCTTCATCTCTTCTTCTCCAACATTCCGCTGCCACCTCCATGTTTGACCGTAGGTCCGATGTTCTTCTAGTGGAATGCTGGGTTTGGTTCCCACCAGATGGAACAGAACCCATGTCTTCAAGCAGTCCAACTTTCCAGGTGCATTGTGGGTAAATTCAGGCCAGCCTTGATGTTCGTCTGGACCAGTGGTGGCTTTCTTCTCACCACTCTCCCGTGACGCTGTTTTTGACCAGTATCTTTAGAATATTGGAGCGGTGACCTCTGACCTTTACTGAGGCGGGTAGTGACCAGCTCTGTGTGGGTCTCGCCCAGCTGGATTTATATTCTAAAGCAAATACTTTTTCACACAGGTCAAAGGGGGACAGGTGTCAGAACCTGTCTAAGACTAGACAGGTGGTTATAATGTTTTGGCACATTCTTGTACTTTTTCAAAGTCTTCCTCTTTTCTCTGGATTCTTTTGAGATGCTTCACCTCACAGGACCCCCCCTCATGAAGGGTCCCACGGATCAGTCTTGCCCTGAATGCTACATGAATCCGGTTTGTTCACGTTCTCACGTGGTCCTGATTCGGATCCGATCTGGGGTCATGTGACATAAACGGGGCGTGTGGCGTGGTTCTGGTTCTGAACGATATTTTGATCGTTGAAAGGAACTTTATTACCCTGCTGCTCTGACATGCATTTCCCATCATGCCTCACCTCAGGGTGGCGTGGGCGGAGTCTTCTTGTCAGGTCAGAGAAAATCACTTCAGTCTTCAATGAATACATAAACAGGCCCCCCGTCTGCTCACGCTGCTCTCCCATGATGCATTGCAGTGCCCTATTCACTTATTTGTCTTTAAATGGGAGCGGTACCTGCCGAGTCCATTTTCACTCCTAAACCGGCCCCCTCCAGGCCCCCATTGCATGCTGGGAACACACCCTTCATCTTGTCATTCAGCCACTGTCCTCTTCACCTTCATCCTTCTTCTTCTCCTCACCCTCGCTGCCGATCGCTCCTGTTTCTGTGTTTTTAGCTTTTTTGGTCCACGGAGAGGCTCAGACAAAAGAGAACGGTGCCTCAAACATAAACGTAACATCAGCCGTAACATTACAACCATCAGCCGTAACATTACAACCATCAGCCGTAACATTACAACCATCGTAAATAACATGGATTATCAGGTTACCGTCATACCTTTTTTTTTATACGTTAGACAGGACAGCTGGGTTTGTGTGCGTCACTTATCACCGGAAGAAATGGAACCAAGATGCACTATGGGTAAGGAATCAAGCTTTGGGAGGCAGTGCGATGCTTTGGATCGTTTCCCGCTGGGGAACATTTGGATTCTACCATTCGTGTGGATCTTACTTTGACACGTAGCACCTACATAAATGTTAGCCCTCTGTACAACGTGATCGTGCAACAGCGCCACACTGTGGTCAGTTGTATTTTTCTGCCACTAGAGGACGCGTTATCTCCAAAGGTTTTCAAGCCAACATTTCTCAACTGTTGGTCCAAATTTGTTGCATGTGAATCGACTCGAGGAGATTTATTTTGTTTATATCATATTTTACTCCAAGAGTTCATTTTTTACCCACTAGGGGGATTTTTTTTTGTTTTATGAAAAACACAAGTTTTTCCTGATACAACTTCCTAACCGTCGGTCCGATACGGATTGTTCCAGATGATGATTTGAGGAGTTCAATCAGGGGAATTGTTTGTACTATGCACGGGATTGAGGGCCTTTTCAGGGAGATACTCATAGTTTAAGGAATGACAGCTTAGAAAAAGAAAAGTAGATTTGCGTTGCAGAAAAACAATCGTTGACCTTGAGCTTTAGTTGCTCTATTGACGCAGCTGTACTTTTGTAAATGCCTCGAGGAATCGTTCATGCGTTCATGTCAAACCCATGAATAGATATCGTAAATTACCAACCATGATCAAAGAAAACACAACATCTGCTTTCTATTTGTTCTGAAGTCACAGATGGGTCTGAAAACCAAACTCAACATTGTATCGTACGTTTCAGTGTCCCGTGAATTCGCGACTACTCGCCCCTACTTGTGCATTTTCATGCGATCTTGCCACGTGAAAATTTAGCCACGCTGTCTCCTGAATTTGACAAGATTTGGTTCTTCCTTGACTGAGCTGCTAACCGCTACTAGCTGCTAACTGGTTCCTGCTGTTAAATGCTACTAGCTGCTAAATGCTACTAGTTGCTTTGAAGACTTCCCGTTGTGAGCCGCACACATCCTCTAAACGTCAAACCCGGTCCGGCACGTTGGCCGTCTTTGTGACTCCACTGGCGTCTCAGAGGTGGAAGAACTCGGACCCAATTCCACCTCCCCGGGGTTTATGCAGAACAGAGGGATGGA
>VRLP01009438.1:0-12727 GCA_009660295.1 Lophius piscatorius
TTTTATGTAGATTTGCGTGTCATCAGCGTAACAATGGAATGAGAGTCCGTATCGACTGATGACACGGCCAAGGGGGAGCATGTACAGTATGAAGAGAATGGGGCCAAGGACTGATCATGACTTTATTCATTGATTAATGTATCTGAAAAATATACTGAAACAAATATGTACCTCATATTATATATGAAGTACGTCATTATACAATATGTACACTTTCAGAGACGTTTAAAAAAAAATAAAAAAAAATCGGGTAAGTATAAACCCCAAAATAAAAGATAAAACTACAACTGGACAATCCTATGTGTAAGACTAATTCAATGAGACACAAACTGAAAAGATTCGCTAATAAACATAACATTTCTTGAGATTCCACTTTATACAAACGGACTGTCATATTGGATTATGAGGTTGGAGTGATTAACCTTTGAGACGAGAAAAATTGTTCCACCATTCACTAATGCAACACCAATACACCAACACTAGATGGCGCCAGATACTCGTCAAAATCAACAAGGGATTTTGCTGGATAGCCCAACATCATAGCTTGCCTCAGGGGCCTCGGCATAAATCACTCTCTGTTCTTAGGAGGCTCTAATCAGAGGGGAAAAGTTTGCAAAAATGGAAACGTTAGTAAGGAAAAAAAAGTGTAAACATCAGGTCATTGATTTTAATGTAATGTCCAATAGTGCATCTTATCTTATCTTATCTTATCTTATCATCCCAATCCCCTCCAGCAGATACAAACCTGCCCGTGGAAAAAAAAAGTTTTGGGTTCTGTTCAACCCTCTTCTGGAATCAAAACGTGGGGAAACTTTTTTTCTTTATGAACATGCCCAACGTATAAAGTAGAAAAGACAAGCAGCTGATGAAATACAGCAGAAACACGTATTAAAAGTGTTAGTTACATAGTTTCTTCAACAGAATGTCAACTATTTGTTGTTCTCTGCTAATTCATGAAGCTGTGGTTCATTTTTCAGGGTCCACATCGTGTTCGCTTTGTATAATTTCAACACTGTACTGTAAATTCGCAAAGAGTCAGGATTCGTAGATGTTTTGGTATACAGAATATTAAATATATTAAACATATACAGGTCCTACGCAAACGCAAATTCTGCATAGAAAGGTCCCATGTCATCTTCCCCTGTTCATCTTCTCCTACACAACATCTACTACTTCAGGCTCACCTTTGAGGTGTCCTTTAAATGTTTTTTTTGTTGTTTTCTCCAGCTCACAGAAAGTATATCAAAGAGATACTCAGTGGAATATGTAGGATCAGTTTGGACATTTTCAAAGGGTTGCATACAGTAAGTATGAAACGCATTGCTTTAATCCATATGGAGGTATATTTCCCAGCCCTATTGCCCACTAATTAATGAATTACTTTCTTCTTTATCTCAGAGGACCTCCGCAGACCCAGTTATAGAGCGCTCTCACTGTAGTATTTCTCTTTACTTCTGATTTATTCCTGCTGTCTTGTTTAACCGCATGACCCCCCGGTTCCCATCTCAATGTTCTGTTCTGATTCTTTCAAGGGTCTGTTATATGAATTAAAAATATTTCACAATGTCAAAGTTGGAGTTCTATTCCCAAGACACTGAGACACTAACATTTCTTATTATTTATGTATTTTTATGAAAGTTATTCTATCTGACATAGAACAAAATGTAATTTATGGTGCATCTTAAGCTCAAACAAGTCAGGTTTGTGATAGAGTGCTTCACTAGCTCATCAGAAACAATCCATGGCGCTGCCGTCTCCCTGAATTTAATGTAAGGTTAATGGTGAGTTCAGCGCTTGTATCCTCTCTGAGGTCTGTCCCATGTTTTTTTCCCATTAACCCATTTGGGAAGATCCTGTAGGGCTCAGCCCATGTCAGTGATGTCTTCTTCAGCATACCGCTCATTTATGGTGAGTTTGAAAATAAAACTGGAAACAATTTCAAGCTTATTAGGGTACGATTGCTGTCCTTCACTTGCATTTATTGATATTTGTAAAGTTCAAGTGGCCCAAGTTGGTTCCAGTATGTTTCACAGAGCAGTAAATGACTCAGTGAGCAGAAGCTATCCTCAACCTGTTTCTTTTGCTGCTTTTCCGATGGCTTTCCCAGGAACCTCTTGGCTCCTGCCTTCAAAAAGCCGCCAGCCATCTGCAGCCACACAACAGAAGTTGGAAACCCCATCCGGCACACAATGAAGATCTTGGAAGGAGTAGTGGAAGCTGGGTTAAAAAAAATGGTGATAATTTCTGAGCAGCAGTTTGGCTTCATGCCAAGAAAGAACACTACAGATGCAATGTTTGCTCCGAGGGTGCTGATGGAGACGTACAGCGAAGGCCAGAAGGAGTTGAATTGTGTGGAGTGAAAGGAGAAGAGTGTCAGGAGTTATCTGTGACAGCAGAGTAGCAGCAGGAGTGAAGGGAATGGTTTACAAGATGGTGGTGAGGGCAGCTCTGCTGTATGACTTGGAGACGGCGGCTCTGACTGAAAGAAGAAGAAGTGAGCAGCAGACTGATACAGGAAGTACAGTAAGGACTGTACCATCAGGCTCATACATCGGGGGGGGGGGTCGATTTCTTTAGTGTAGTTATTCTGTGCATTTTGTTTGGTTTGCATTTGATATTTAGATACATTTAGAGTTGCTTTGTCTCATTATTATGTTCAATATCAAACAGAGTAACGTATGTTTACTTGTATTGTTAATTAATTAGTTATTGTTTAATTTTACTCCTTCATGTATTCATTTGGTTTGATCAGCAAACTTAAATACCCCTGCATGCATCACTTCTTTGTCAGTTGCACTTCTTGTAAGAGGATCATTGTGTAAATTACTTTACTTAAAAACTGTCTGTTTGCGTAATCTTGAGTTTATTTCTCTTTATTTGTCCTCATTATGAGGATAGAACTAAGATTTTATAAAGATTTTGTCTTATATTTTGTGACTGGTTGTGCCTCCCAGCTGATATCAATGAGCTCTAACTACTACATTTCATATTTTACTCCCAAAGTTCATATTTTACTCACTATGAGGAGCTTTTTTCTTCTTTTTTTTAAAATTCATTTTTTACGAAAAACCCAGTTGTTCAGACATTACCTCACATTTAATTTGAGGAGTTCAATCAGGGGGATTTCTTGTAAAATGCAGTATATTTTTGGGGATCCTCCCTTGCTGTTGGGAACACCAGTGTAGACATAGCTAAGAATGGGTTAAAATATTAACCAAATATAAAATCATCTCCAGAAGGCGTAGAAAAAAACATGATTGTTCAAAGAGACACTGTTCAGTTGTCATCTTTCTCATCAAAGTGTTATTTTAGTTTCTTCTACACGATATCATCCCACTCTTTCCCATCTCTGTTATTTATAAACACTGGTTATATTCATAGCTGACCTGCTATTAAACGTCTGACTTTTTGTGGCTAAATTTGTTCCTCTGCAAGAAATAACAGCAGTCAGCAGAAATTTCAAAGGGTGTTCGTCCATGCATTATTGAGAAGAAGGCAGGGGGAAGAGAAACGGAGAATAAAAGGGGCCACTAGTTCCCAAAGGCAGATTTATTTTTTGCTGATAGTAGTGCTCTAACTATTTTAACACTACATCAGAAAACATCTGAGAGTTTTCAGATCAGTGTGACACGTTTCCCTCGACACAACACGCAGATTTGGAAGTGTACCTGCAGAGATGCTGCTGTCACTGATCATCGTCAAAGACAGATGGATGCAGGTATTTTTATTCTCAGACAGAAATCTCACACCCACACACTTCAGCTCTCCAACTCTGCTGATGTCTCTCGTACAGCCTCAGGATTTCTCTCCCCAGTTTCAACCTAGTACTTCCAGTAAGGGTGAGAACAACAAGACGCCTGTGCTAATTAGCCTCTCTCTCTCTCTCTCTCTCTCTTTCTCTTTATCTCTCTCTCTCTCTCTCTCTTTCTCTTTATCTCTCTCTCTCTCTTTATCTCTCTCTCTCTCTCTCTTTATCTCTCTCTCTCTCTTTATCTCTCTCTCTCTCTCTCTGCCACCAGTCCCTGTGTCATTTTCACTTTCTCTCTCCTGCCATCAATCTAACCAAGCCACCACTCCCACGGGGAAAAAAAAGAAGAAAGAAGCTGAGAGGCCGGTAATTATAATTTAGGGAGTTTAGCAGAAATCTGTACACTTCATGCGAACGATATCTCAAAACCCTTATCTCTGTCCCTGCTTTGTGCAGATGTAGTTTGTAGTCAGATATCATTGTTTCATCTTTTAATATCTCTCTCAGGGCACCACTTTCCTCATTGGCGGTTGGCATACATGTGAATAAACTGTAGCAGGATGTAATTAACAACTTTTATGTGTTGGAATATTTTTTTATCAGCATCGTAGCAGTCATGATAACCATCTTGCGACACATAAACTCGCTTTGGCAAATGAACTGTTTAAAGTGTAGCGTGGATGTACTTGTGTGTTTTCTCTGGTGCTTTTCCACACTGCTTGGATAAACAGTTGGTACTTTAAGGCATATATCTGATAAAGACACTGAGTCAGTCAAACTTTCGATAGATAGGATGTTATTGAAATTCATTTGTGCATATTTCATGGGAGATTTTGGGGGAATTTCATGCTTTTACACCCAACTTAACGATAGGCGTGAGAGCAAGGGAAGGAAAGCTGTCTTGTGGACTCTCCTAGGGGGCTAGAACTTGTGCCCAGTGAACACGTGTCGGAACCTTGAACCCGGTCATTGAGACGGCTTGCCATGTGCTGTAGTCCTCCACATCCTCTGAGCGGGAAGTGAAAAGTCCTTTCCTCGACATAGCTGGGTTTAACATTGTTAAATGGGTCTGTAAATGTGTTGATGAAGAAGTTAAGACACAGGGAGCAGTTTCAATTCAGCCAGATTGTGTTAGTGGCAGATTGGCTGTGTGGGCGCAGAATAGGAAGTCATCCCTCATGTCTCACTGTGCCTCCTTCTGTTCCATCATGTTGTGTGTTCAAGAGCATGCAGCATCACCCGCCATCTCTTTTTCCCTTCCTGTCTCTTCTGCTCGACAGTAATTGTTTGGACCACAAGAAGGCTTTTCATCTTCTCAACCCAAGTCAGAAAACTCCTGTCAAAAATGTTTGTCATATATTAGGATCCCGGATTTATACGCTATAATTTGCTTTGTAGAATAAAGTCAAAAATCTTCCTCAGCTGGCTGGTGCAGGTAACACAGACGTATGACAGCCGCTTTCTGACACCATAACGTTTGAGATGTCAGAACCGCAGCTGCACCGGCGCACGGAGCCGGAGATAGATTTGAATTAAAATTCATAACTCGACGTCACACAGGGCGATAGAAGAAGATAAACCGTACGACGGCTGTATCGCACATAGTCCAGTAAAACAGGGCCGATTCTAAAGCGGTAGCTTTGGATCACAGCGTCTTTAATATTGCAGCACGATTCCCAGTAAATTGAATCAACATCTTGTTTATTTTCACTTTATACCTGTGGAGGTGAGTGACAAAACCAGCTAAAGATTAACGGTCTCGCTCCTGCCTTGTTACTGTTACATCACAGATCGTGCGACTGAGGCTCTGGAGGGAAACGTAATAGCTGTCATGGGAGAAGGGCCGAGCAGAGGTGACTGACCTTTCCTGTGAATTTGAACGTCTCATCACTTTAAATTTCCTGCTAACCTTTTTTTGTGCCATGCTCGGTTGACTGAACCGTACACAAATAGCTGGACTCATGATAAATTATTTGAGAATTATTTTGAGCCCCCCTAATTGCTAATTGAACCTAATCGAAGGGCTGATTAGGAGCGGCCCTGTCCAATGACATCATCACGTAACCCTTTAATGTATATTATAGTATAGCCTCACCAGTAGTACACAATTCACAAAAATCCAAAGAACTTCGGGGCCTGAGATGGGGAAGAAGGCGATCGAAACATATCAGTCAAAGAAGGATCACAAAGATATTTCTAAGGTTGTGGGTCTCCAAAGTTCAGCGGTGAGTCACATGATCTACAAACGGAGAAGACTTTGAACAATAGTCAACTTCCCAGAAGTAGCCAACATTCCAAAAATCCACTAAGGGCACGGTGATTGCTCATTCAGGAAGTCACAAAGTACGAACGAAAAACTTCAAAGGACCTGCAGGCTTCTCTCGCCTCGTTAAAGGTCAGTGGTCATGATTCCATAATTCAAAAAACACTCAGTAGATAAATTGCATCCGTGGGCGAGTGGCGAAGTGAAAGCCACTCCTCATCCAAAACAATACAATTTGCCAAAGCACACATCGATAACCTTCAGAGCTTTCGTGTGAATATTTGATGTACCGATGAGTCAAGAGTAACACTGTTTGGAAGTCAGGGGTCCTGTCACATCTGGTGTAAACCAAACACACACCAGTACAAAAAGAACCTCATACCTATGGAAAAGCATGGTGGTGGAGATGCTTTGGTGCTTTAGGGACCGCCATAAAACGAACCATTATTGAGGGAAACACGAGTTCTGCTCTTTACGAGAAAACTCTGAAGGAGAATCTCGGGTCACCTGTCAGGGATTTGACCCTGAAGTTTAACAGGTTCATCGAGCGACACAATGATCCCGTCCAGACGACAGGGATTAACGGGGCTGCAGCAGTTCTGCAATGAAGATTGGTCCAAAACTCCACCACAGTGCGGTTTTCAGTTTGTCAGGAGGAAGGAAATCTATCTACCTATCTGTCTGTCTGTCTGTCTGTCTGTCTGCCTGTCTGTCTGTCTGTCCGTCTGTCTGTCCGTCCGTCTGTCTGTCGGGCACACATGATTGGAGGCGACCAATTTCTCCCCATTTTTGTCTGCAAGAGTGCCGATGGGGCGTGATGGAGTGCGATGGCGAGGAAGAGGAGGAGGATTGAGGCAGAGAGAACAGGCTTTTCTCGTGCCTTCTTCATGTCTTCTCACCGTCGTCATATGGAAATGAGAGTTTTGAATAATTCATAACGTGGGAGGTGAATAACGATGTGCAAGTGATTAAAGGACGTATGCCGATGAGTCAGCCGGAGGAGGGCTTCCCCTTCTGAATGATCTCCCTGCTGCTTAACCAACAAACCAAAACGGAACAAAATTAAAATATTCTAATAAAGCCGCTAAAATAGCATGCGTGTGTTTTACTGCGCAGTATTCCACTGTGAGATGGATACTGGTTGCAAACCCATCACTTTTATCCTCCTGCTCTGCTTGATGCATTTGTTTGCTCCAGAGCTCTCTGAATGCCATAAAAGTGTGTAAATGGAGTGAGAAGGAGAATCCATGTTTAATATAGTGAATAATACATAAGTGCAGCATCACATAGAGCCATGTCTGCATGCAGGGGTTTCCTGTGCAGGGAGGAGGTGAGAGGAGGGGAGTGCACCTGGGGTTTATCTCCCTTTCCCCACCCCACGCTCTGTTTCAGAGTGTGTGCATGAATGTAAATGATTCTCCGGGAGGCTGTGCATGTGTCTGTGCTGACACGGCTGAGCCCATGCATGTGCAGTTGGTTTTACAGAACATGGGCCATTGGTTCCAGTGCTAAAAGTAACTCCGCATATCCGCTCATGCAACACCTACCGCCACATACAACTATTCTAAATATACACCTCACATGTACATGAAGAAGCAGCACGTACCCGGCAGGGTGAAGGAGAACCCTGCACTTTTACTTATTAAAGCGATGTAGGAGGGGTGTGCATGTGTGGTGGAGGTTATGACCTGCAGCTTTCATTGAAGTCCTGGCAAAGCGCGGGTGAGCAGCCTCTGCGGAGCGGAGGCTTGCTGAAGGATGAATAGATTATTTTCTTGTATGTGGAGGGTGTGTGTGTTTGTGTTTGGTGATGAAGCCAGCTCAAATACATTGATCTGTTCTGGTCTCAGGCCGTGTTGAGGATTTTCCCATTTTAATGAGATCACGCCGCTGGTTATCCTTTCAGTCAGAGCTGCAGAAATAATGACAGCATCAACATGCACAGAAAGAGGAAATACGCAGGAGCAGGAGTTTTCAGACGGGGGTCTGGGTCTCATGTTGTGTGGAGGCAGCTGCAGTGTGTTATATGTTTAAGAGTATGCATGGAAATCTTCACGGAAAGAAATGGAGATTTAGGGAATGTTCAGTCAGACAGACTATCCTCTCACACACTCGTGCCACAGTAAAGCTTGTACAACTATTATCCTCACCTTTCACACATGCTCGGTCTCGATTACCTGTTTCACGGTCTGCAGCATCATCGATATCAGCTGCAGTCATTCAGGCAGCCTCATCATCCAATCATAGTGTCACACCTGCATGCTCCGCCCATCACCATCAGCTGCTGGCTTTAAATATGTCTGTCTCCATTAATCTAGTTGCGGCTTGCTGCTGGTTCATGCACCCTCCACCTCTTCACCTCCACCTAGTCCTTGGAGTTCCATCAGCCTCATCATACATCAGCCTCCGCAGAGTCATAAGCCACCACCACCAGTATCCAGACTCCAAAGGGGGGATATTCCATGCTTCTTCTCTGCAGAGGAGTCTGAGCGCCAAAGACTTTCTAATAGACTCATTATCATACACCATCGGTTCTAATAAATCATTTGTCGCTTCTTCATTGTCCTCTCTGATTGAAATAGTAATTTTACTGAAGAAAGACACTTGTCCTTATTAACGTCATATACTAGAAAGGATTTCTCTCTATCTTCTATCTAAAGGTACTGCTCCTGAACATGGGAGGGTACATAGAGTTTAGGGCATAAATCAGGAATCAGGAACTTGAGTCTTGCTGGTTCAGACTTAAAATTCTGACTGGTATACTGTATGTATTTGTGAATTAGTGATTGGTGTCTAAATTGAGCATAGGTGTGAGTGTGACTGTGAATGTGTGTTTGTTTCTATGTGTAACCCACCAGTCGGGATAGGCTCCAGACCCTCCTTGACCCAGTACAGGGATAAGTGGTTCAGAAAACGGAGAGAAGGATTTTGGAAAAAATCTTACAGGTAGTAATCCTTTGAAGTTGAAATGTATTGCCATGACATGGAGTGGGGAAAAAAGAACCAAATATAAATCACTACTAGACATCGTTGTTTTTTTTTCATTTCACCGTCACAGTCGTTTGTCCCATTGTTCATATGAAAACATTGATACGTGCAGCAGGAGGGAGAAGAGTTCCATGCCTATGGTGTGGATCAGGGCTCTCCAGGGTGAACCAGCATCCCGGAGGTCTTCAGCTGAAAAAATAAATCAGTGTTCCCTCTCTCCTTGTCTTCAATCATCGAAGCCGGTTGACTCTTGAGTCACATTCCTTTATACGACCAGAGGGATGAAAACACAACAAACGAGTGAAAGACTCCACAGGAAAACCGTTAATAAGGATACGTCAAGACAAACCTCACACTAATTGTGCCATTTCAATTGTTTGTCTAATGTCCTTGTCATTAGAGGAGGGGCAAACCCAGAGAAGTTGTGATCAGTGTCTGGCTCCTACATACAGTCCTCTGCTTCCTCTTCCTGCTTGTGAGGAGAATGAGAGGCAGAGAGTATTGACTTAGAAACAGACACAGAGGATGTCTGTTGGACAATTCCTCATGAAACCACACACACACACACACACACACACACACACACACACACAGACGTTCCACTGCTTGGATCGCTTGGTTTTCAGTTCCCGTATGCAGGAACTCCCATCGCCACAGGTGTTGACTCAGAACAACAATCAGCTGAATGGAGTCTTGAAGTCTTGATACCGCTGTGAGGTCATGCTTTTTACAAATTATTATTAGTCCTGAGGCCGAAAACAAGAACCTTCAGCCACATCAGTGACACGTTTGATGGGATGCTCAATTAGTCGGAGCATCATCTTGGTCCAGACTGAAATTTTCTTGAAATACGCTCCTTTCATTCATGGATCAATGAGAATAAATCCCGTTGAAACTAATAATAATGATAATTGAGTGATACATTTTCATGGACCCTCAGTACGAGCTTTCATGAATTTGTTAATCTCCTGACTTTCCGCAGAGAGCCTTCATCAATTCAGAATTTTGTGGAATACCTGACTGGTATTGGGCTTGCGTTTATATCTTAAGAACTAGTGTAATCCGGATATAACACAAAAGGACCCTGAGGAATGTTATTGCAGCTATGCCAGATTTCACAATGTTTGCCTTGTCATCGTGACTTTGCTGGAATACTGACTCCAGCATTCAGCTCACAGCCTATCACATCACATCTGCTGCCAAGGCTGCACACTGTTTGATTACATCCCTGTTATCTCAGAGAAAAACTACAACCATTATGTAATGAAAAGCAATAATCCGTCGATAGGTTGACCCTTATAATATCACCCTTAAAATGACTGACATGATGTAACTGACAATGAAAACAACGTTTTATTAGCATTAGTTAGTTATAGAAGAAAAAACGTTTCACTAATGTGGGTTTGTTGATCTTATTCTTAGTTAAAGTCTGAACATTGGATCCAGATCATACTTTGGTGAGTGATAAAGAATATATTCTAGATCCAGTTGAAAAAATCTGATGATTTAATCTCATTTTTAGTCGCACCCCGGTATTGTAAAACAAATAGTTTAAGCTTCTCTTTGTTTGTTTTCATTATATACACACATTCATTCACTCATTCATTATCCTCTCGCTTATCCTGTTGGATCTGGAGCCTATCCCAGCTGACCTTGGGTGAAAGGCAGGCCTCACGAAATGGACTATATCTGTAAATTCATAAATAAATGTGTGTACTGTGTAAAGAGTGAAAAATGAACTATTAGAGTAAAATATGAAATAAAAAAAACATCGATTTGATTCATATGCAACAAATTTGAATTTAAATTGCACCAATGGTTGAGAAAGATAAAGGTCACACTGGTGTCAGAAATATACACCGGACTTTTCCCAAAATCAACCCAGTTCTTCTTCGCACTAAGGTATATGTGGGTCTTAAATTTGAAAACGATCCATGACATGGTTTGTGAGTTATCGCGTTAACATGAAGGGTTTGAGGCAAAAAGCAATGACGATTCCATCATTTCTCCTACTTTCTTAGGATATTATGAGTGGACAGGTTAGGGTTAGCAAAGAAATCCTGTAATTAAAAATCCTACTTTTTCTTTTTAATGACCTCAAAAATAATGTGTTTTCTATCCTCACAGCTGCAGCCCGACATACGGATGCAGCTTAATGCAGCGGACCACAAGGAAGAAAAGATCTGAATGTTAAGGAGAGTTTCTCCACATGTCGAGGGAAATAGTTTATAATGCAGCTTATACACACAGATACACACACACACACACACACACACACACACACTAACAGTCACAACAGAGCAGCAAGGTGCCGGTTCCAAATCCAGATGTGGGGAGGACATAGGTGTTTGTGTGAATGGTGTCTTCGGCCAGTGTCTCCTGGGATGGCCTCCTGTAATCCTGCACAGGATAGGTGTTTCCAAAAGTACAGGAACTTTTGTTGATTTTGTTGAAGGGTCGTAAAAAGATTAACAAACAAGCAAAACAATGCTGTCATAAACATCTACGCAGGTAATAAATGTGTCTAGTCTCACATAACCTGCGCTGTGGGTCTGGGTAGGGGTGTGTAGGTGTGTGTGTAGGTGTGTGTGTAGGTGTGTGCGTTTGTTTCGTAGTTCCTAACATTGATCTGTGGAAGGTGTGGAATGGAAGCCATGACTCTGGGGAAAAGCTGTTCCTCAGTCTGTTTGTTCTGTATTTCATTGTCCTGACAGATTTACCGGATGGCTGCTGCTCACACAGGACATGTTCAGGTTGCGTAGTAACTCTGATTATGCTGCTTACCTTCTACTCAAGTCTGCGAGCTGAGATAAGTGTCCAGTCTGGGACCTCCATCCAGACAATGTGGTGGGCGCCTTCAGCGTGTGTCGCAAGTCTGTTTGCTCAGCGGCGCTACAGCAGGAATACTCCTGTGGAAGTTCAGCAGCGGTGTCTGAGGGAGTTCAGGGTGTCTCAGCTTCCTGAAGAATGGGACTCTTTGTTGGGCACTATTAATGGTCGACGTCGAGGTGTGGGTGATTCATGTCTGCTCTTTTGATCTGGTGACTCCAAGTGACTCTAGGTTTTACACATTTTCCACTACCTCTTTGTGTAATAAGAAGGATTAACAAAGTGCTTTTAAGGATCACTTACATTTTCTGTTTCGTGTTGTCTATCATCTCCTTTGGTTCTGATGTTAAGGGCCACGCCAGTCAGATCCTCCATCTCAAGTCTGGGGCCCAATCGTTGATTATGTGAGACCTGGCCAGGTACCGCAACGTCGTCCACAAATTTGATTTAGCCTCATGAGGTGACTTATACACTGGCATGGAGGTGGGTACATTTTTCAGGAGTGGGGGAGTGGGTGTTGCCACAATGTTAATGTAACCAGACGAGCTAATAGAGCGCCTGAAGTCACAACACAGTCAGAGAGATAATAATAATAATAATACATTTAATTTATAATGCACTTTACATTTGGATCAAATCTCAAAGTGCTACAAAGTAAAAGCAGATAAAAGCATCAATAAAAAAATAAAAATAATAACTATATAAAAGCCTTACCAAAAAGCAGCAATGTTAATTAAGGTTATAGGTTCTGCTAAAAAGGAAAGTTTTAAGTCCTTTTTTAAATGTGTCAGTCGTCTTTGGAGCCCTGAGATGGTCAGGGAGGGCATTCCACAGACGAGGGGCAGCAGAACAGAAAGCCCGATCACCCATGGTGCTGAGCTTAGTCCGGGGAAGGAGGA
>VRLP01009439.1:0-12723 GCA_009660295.1 Lophius piscatorius
AGAAGTGATGAAGGTCGTTACAGTAATCCAGTCGGGAGGAGACAAACGTTGGACCAGCTTTTCAGCATCACTCAAGGTGAGTGAAGAACGGAGTTTCGAGATAATATGATAATAATATGAGAGATATTATGTCACAGAGACACTAATGGCACTAATTGCTCTAGTGCCTCATTATAAGTAGAGGCACTAGAGCCATGGCATTACACCCCAGAGGCACTAGAGCAATTTCCTATATTTAATAGTGGCACTAGAGACTTTTCATTATGTCACAGAGACACTGACAGCACTAATGTGCCTCATTATAAGAAGAGAAAGTTTGGTTATGTAGTGCCGACCCTAGGGGAGCTTTATCTCCAAATGTTTTCGGCTGTGATTTCTCAACTGTTGGTCCGATTTAGTCCAAATTTGGTGCAAAGAATCGATTCAGGAGATCCATCTTGTTTATATCACATTGTAATCTTCTAGTTCATATTTCACTTAGTTCAGGGAGCTTTTTTTTACTAAAAATACTGTCTGTTTTACTAAAAATACTGGGCTAAATGGGTGTTTTTCAACTAGATATGATATCCATTTGTCAGATTGATCCTTAAGTTTTGTTAGGAAACCAGATTTGAAGTTTAACTAGGGTTTTAAAAGTCTATGGAGCGTTTTCAAATATACCTATATATACCTATATTTAAGAGTTTTGTGTCTGCTGTACGCAAAATGGCCTCTCATTTGTAACATGACACCAGCTGCAGTGTAATACGTGGCCCTGAGGGGGCGCCGCTGCAGCTGAAAACAGGAAGAAGAGTTAAGAGTTAAATGTCAAAGTGGGGGTTAAAATTACAAGGTGCATTAATTGCTGAATATTTAGAATTTTGAACAGCACCATGCCCCTGTGGGAGTGTGAGTGTGTGAGTGTGTGTGTGTGTGTGTGTGTGTCTATTTAGGTGACTTTTAAGTACACATGTCAGATCAGGGACAGGTTAATTGGGGACGGCTGGTACAACTGGGGACAAAGGCTTGCCTCCATCTGAAGAAAAACTGATATTCGCATCGGCGGATACGATTAGGGTATCAAAAGTGACCTAAATAGATTCTGTGTGTATGTGTGTGCGTGTGCATGCCTATAGGTTCAGCTAAGGAGACGTGATCCGCTCTAGCTGATCTGGCATCAGTCGGTCTGTGTGTATGTGTGTGTGTGTGTGTGTTTTGGCTTATCAAAAGAACACCCTTTCATGTTCTAATGTGAATGCAGCCAACGCACACACATGCACACACACACACACACACACACACACACACTCACGATGATAGGGAGAGCAGCATGTGACTGTGGGCACTGTATTTCACATATTTTGTTTGTGTGTGTGAAATAATTGGCTCCCAAAAGGACTACGCAGTGAAAACAAATTGTACAGCAGCAGAGACAGAGGGTATATACTGTCTTTATAGATACATATAAATATATATATATTAAGTTGGAGGCAAACTGACCCAATTGCACAATAGGTTTATTGGCAAAATATACTTTTTATCACCTGTTTGCAATAACCAGATCAACCCAGAATAGCTTAAAATCCTCAATGCATAAGACTTCATAGGTGTTATTTTATCAAATCTTACATGAAGTGATGATTTTACTGATGACAGCATTCTCTAATTGACTCCACACCCACAAATATCATCCCTCTTCAGAGACATATTAACAATCAGATGTTGATAAAACCTTCATGGACTCCCATTAGCAGTAGATTCCCAAGAGTTTTTCTATTAAGGCCTAAATTCCATTTCTAGACTTTAACACTGCTCACCCAAAATCACAAGAAATTTGGCCTCAGTAATTCATCTGGATTGAAGCCAGGAATTTCAGGGGGCTTTTTTGAGGAGCAATGGAACAAAACTTGAACTTTTGGCTGCAGTTTCAGCAGTTTGTATGGAGGAGGATCCACAGTGAAGAATGGTCATGGTTCCATGATGGTTCTGGGCCGGTTAGCTCCCTTGGTCACTGGAAAAGTGAAGGATGTTGAGGGTAAGATGGAATCCATTAAGGAGGACAAAATCCTGGATAACAAACAAATGTTTGCTTTCTGTGCTAAAGTTAGCTCATCTCAGCTATCAGGAGCTAGGAGCAGCCATCGTAGCAACAGTTCCCTCCAGCCAAAGCTAGCCTCTTGGTTCAGAAGAAGTCCTGGAGCATTCTAGAGTCACATGACTTGAATCAGGGAGTCATGTGGTGGGACATGAAGATGGAGGTTGTGGCAGGTAAATCCAGGAAAATTCAAGAATCGGAGGCCATTGCTCATGAGGAAGGGGCTAAGATTCCCCAGGACCGCTGTCAGGAACTGGTGTCTGTCCATGCATCACATTAGCAGCGGATCAAAGCAGATGAGGGTTCTGCAAAGTCATAAACATTAGTCATGATGGCTGGAACTATTCAAAGACTGCAGAAGTCAGGAGAGGCAGAATTGAGTTTCACAATTGCTAAAAAAAAAAAAAAGAAAACTTAGATAGTTCTTGTTTGATTTTTTTTTTTTTATATTGCAAACAGCAGGTAAATAGTTAGTTTTGATAATCTGCCTGTTATACGTTGGGGGCTTGAATCCGATTCCTAAACTAAATGTGCCTCAGAGGGAGGCAGGAAGTGTTTGGTCCTGTGGTCGTTTGCATGTTTGTGTTCAGATATGTGTGTGAATGAATCCAGGAGTGTGTGTTCCAGGCTCAAACAGTAATCCAGACATTAATTACCTTCATGGACAGTAGGAGGAAAATGAGCATCTGGATTCCATCTCAACCCTTCAAACCAGGAAAGTGAGGCTGACAGAGGAGTCCGCGCCCAAAATGAGATATTCGTGGTTTTTAAGAAAGGATACCTGCGCGCCAAGGAATGATTGACAGCCGAGGATTTAATGAGGGATTTTGTTAGAAGAAGAGGGATTCCTGTCACTGATGGGATCCTCCAGGTTTTATTTGATGATTAACTTCAGATACAGTTTTGAGCAGTTTGCTTGAAGTACCCTTGAATTTTTAGTTCCAGTTTGAGCTTCACTGTATGGGAATGACAAAAAAAAAAAATGTTCCCGAGGTCACTGGGTGTCGGACTTTCTCGCTCAGCTGATCCAACTAGGGTTGATCAGATTAAATCTACTGTCCCAGCAGCTTTTACCCAATGATCACTTTTCTAGATCCGTCTCTGCGATCAGCATGGTGGACATAACGGCTCTCCTAGTATTGGTCTCAGATCTTCCTCAGTGTTCCACGAACTTCGAATCTGCTCCCAAGTTTTCAAAGAAGTTAGCAGTCCAGCTGCAGATCTGGAGAAATGAGTGACTTCCAGAAGGTATTAAATAATCATTTATTTTTAACCATTTAAATGCAGTTATATAACAAAATAAACCTGTTTTATTCAAGACAAAAGTACACAAAAAGGTTATTTTCTATTTATCCAATGTTTTGTTTTTAATTAGGATTTAACAGGTGAGTATGTCATTGCTTAGCAACAGCATTCATTTGAATATATAATAATATTTTCGTGCTCTATTAGAGATTCAGGAAAACCTCACAGTTCTTGCCTTACAAGACATAAAGCATCCACCAGAGCTATGAAGATAGAACCGGTGTATTACTGGGCTGGTACATGATGGTCCTGGTCAGTAAAGGAAAGCTGGATTCTTGATATCAGGATGACTGAATCTCCATTTTTTTGGCGAACTGTTCCTTTAAGCCGACATAATGACAAACCTCGAGAGAGGGAAAACGACCAGAAGGACAGAGGAGACACCATTATTCACTGTCGCCCTCCTTTTTCTCTCATTTGCTTTGACTGCGATGTGAAATCCATGTTGTTTTCTCCCTCCTGCTCTCTCTCTCTCTCTCTCTCTCTCTCCTTCTGTCCATCACACTGACAATCAGTCTTAATAGGCAGAGACTCTGACACACTTTTGTTACCGGTGGGGTTTCACATTCTTTGCCGCAGCCTCGCTCTAATTTAAGAAAAGTTTCTATTCCCTCATTGTGTCTGACATTTTACACCGGAACCACTGAAGGATTCCTCCTCTGGTCCGACGGTGTCCCTGAATACGACGGCCATGTCGTCCACACTTTTAAAGGGGTGGAAACAACTGAACAACTCTTCCCCCTGCATCCCTCTTTATTCTCTGCTTTGTCTGAATCAGGGGAAGAGCGTCAAGTTTTTGATATACGATATTTCTATAGCAGTTTTCGCACAATGACATTTATGTCCCCTAAAGTCCTGAATGTCATTTTTTGTAATTGTACACTGTACCATATAAAGTAATGCATCGATAATTTTCTTGCTAATTATTAGCATACTCCTGACTGAATTATTATCTATTAAAAAGTCAATTTTATGTTGGTAGTATGGAAATATTTTTCTGTGTTTGTCAGCTGGGTTGTCAGGTGAAAAACAAACATTTAAGGCTTAAAATCTTGAAGGATTTAGTGACAGGCAGTGATGATCGGAACGGATGATGTTTTAAAAAATGATATCAGTGGAAATGTAATATACAGTGGTACCTCCGTTTAGGTGCTTTCGATTCCTAGACTTTGCTGGCAAACCAAAAAACGCGTAAACTGAAACCAGTTTCCCCCTTCCACTGACAGGTAACCATGGTAACCACGGTAACCAGGTAATATATCCCACCCACTGACAGGTAACCACGGTAACCAGGTAATATATCCCACCCACTGAGAGGTATCCAGGTAATATATCCCACCCACTAAGAGGTAACCAGGTATTATATCCCACCCACTGAGAGGTAACCACGGTAACCAGGTAATATATCCCACCCACTGAGAGGTATGCAGGTAATATATCCCACCCACTAAGAGGTAACCAGGTAATATATCCCACCCACTATGGTTACCATGGTTACCTCTCAGTGGTTGGGATATATTACCTGGTTACCGTGGTTACCTCTCAGTGGATGGGATATATTACCTGGTTACGTGGTTACCTGTCAGTGGGTGGGATATATTACCTGGCAAGGTGCTGACTTGGCCTCCAAATTATTCAGAACTCAATCCAGTCCACCATATGTGGGATGTTCTGCTGCTGGCCTCTTGGTACCAGATACATAGGCAGAACCTTCAGAGATTTACTGGAGGCCAAACACGCATGGGTCAGAACTGGTTTGGTAGTAAAAGGGGGACCTACATGGTTTGTATGTATGTATTGAGTAAAAGTGGACAGAAATCGAACTATAAAATGTTCTTTTAGGGTGGATTTAAAGGAAAATACTGCAAATAAAGAGCTTCAAGGTCAGACATCTCAGTCCACCTTCACCTCAGCGGTTTTATTTAGTCTCATTCAAACATTCATTCTTTGGAGGAGAACAGGGTCCAGTGGAGCAGCGGTGGAACTGAGCCGTAGATCAGCCCTTTAACTTCTGTTAGTCTGGTGGGTCTTTGACTCGGACCTGTCTCAATCCCAGGGGTCTTGTGACTCCTTCTTGTCTCTGACTCCTGGATGTTGTGATTCAGATCTGCTTCTAACTCCTTCATGTGACCACATGGGCCTGTCTTGGTTTTCTTGATGTTTCATTTAGACCTGGACCCGAGGACTCTGATGGCTGCTTTGACTCGTCCTGTTCTGCTGATTCTGTCGCTTCAGGTGTGTCTTGGTTTCATCAATAATTTGTTGTGGGAGCTTCAACTGGTCCAGGTCTTGTGGATATCTTGACTCATTCTTATTAATGTTTTGACTCGACTGTGACTGACTTCATTCAGAACTGGATCCGTCTCACTGGGTTGTTTGGGTTGTTTTGGGCCTGTTCTGGAATCATTGATATTTTTGACTGCAGACTGTCTTTAAGTGGTTCTGGTCCAGTTACCGCTACATTTTCTGTCTTCTCTTATTTTCATATTTTATACAGCACTTCGCTGTAATGAGCTGGCGACTCGTCCTGGATCTACTCCGCCTTGTGACCGTGTCAGCTGGGATAGGCTACCGCCCCCGTGACCCTGAACAGGAGAAGCGGTTGTGGAGAGTGAACTGTGGCTAGAATAGAATAGTACTTTCTGAAATACACAGTAAAGTATAACTTTGTGATACCGTAAATGTGCAGTAATGCTGTTAGTCTAGAATTATAACCAGCGTTTCCCCATGACTCACCTTGCCTAACTTTTCATCTCAGGACTGTCTTGGTCTCTTTGGTGCATTGAATATTCTTGGTTCGCTGGATCCTTTTCTTTGGGCTTTCCCTCGGGCCTGTCGTGAACTCCTCCGTCTTCTGCGTCCGTCTCACGGTTCTTTTGAGTCATGTTTGTCTTTGACTGCTTGATTTATGTCTCTTGTTTACGTCTGTTTTTTCCTGTTGAGGTCCGGTGGGTCTTTTCACTTGGACGAGTGTCCTTCTAGAAGGGGCTGTCCCAGTCTTGTGGCTAATTTGGTGTATCTTGGTCTGGGGTGGTCTTTAAAATAGGACTTTTATCTTTAATGTTGAAGTTTGTCTCTCCGTCACTTTGATGAATTGACCTTTTTTAGTTTGGTGCATCTTTTGCCTTGGGCTTGACTCCAACATATTGATGTTTATCTCATGCCTGTCCTCTTAAGACCAGTTTGTTTCCGTCTCTTTGTCTTTTGACTGGAGTTTGTCTTTTTTCCAGCATGTCTTTGTCTCTTCCTACATTGACTTTCTTGGTCTTTTAGAACTTTTTTCGTGGCTTGTCTCTTCCTTCTTGATGTCACTTCGTCCCGTTGATGTTTTGAGTCTAGCCTGTTTCTGTCTTGTGAGTCCTTTGACTCAAGTTTTTCTTTGACTCCTCGATGCTTTGACTTGTATTCGTCCAGTGGGTCTTTTGACTCGGGGCCAGTCTCTTCCTTATGGACCTGTCGTGGACACGTTGATATTTTGATGTGGACTGTCTTGGGTTTGTGGGAGCTTCATCTTCACTTAGTCTAAATGACAATTTCTGCTAGTTCTGGCAGCTGTTATGGGACTCCTATCCACTAATATGTGAAACAATATCACGCACCTACTGAAAGTTACATTCTAGCACAGTTCAGCATTTATAGAAATAATACGGCATGATGGCAGATTTATACTCTTTCCTTTTACGTTTGAGTCCAAACAGTTTCCTCTCAATCAGGAAAACAGGAGGACAACGGGAACAAGAATACTGAATTGGATTTAGAAACTGCTCAGACCTCAGCGCTTCTGCAAGCTGTTAGAAATCCATTTGCTTGAGTCAAAGTTGGTTGTTGACTCTGAGATGCGTTCAGGTTCTAGACGGCACAGCGGCGTCGCCTCTATATGAAAAATGCCAGGAGTTATTAGCTGCTATTATTAAAAACACACCTCTTGTGTGTCTGCTGCTGCTCTGGGATCAGAGTCTGTCCTTCAGCCGTCTGCTGGGTTTGTTCCTACAGAGTCCATTAGACCTCAGCTCATGAAATTACAGCCTCAATGAGAGACAGTCAAAGAGCCAGGGAGATTCTGGATGCCTAGCAACCAGCATTATGTCCCCCCCCCCAGAATCGGACACACACATGCATCCCTGGACCTTGTGGACGGAGGCAGAAATGTCACACCGGCCCACTCGGCAGCCTGCAGCCTTTAGAGGCGACTCCTTATTTGGTAAATTAGGACCCTGTTGATTTTATCAATTAAATCCTGTGTTCATTTGTCCAATTATGCCTGATGCTAATTCATCATCTGGGGGGCAGAGGTTGGGCAGGTGGGATCTAATTAGGTGAATGTCATCCACCAAACACACCCTAACAAGTAGAGCGGCATAGAAATTTATTTCCAAACGCACAACGAGGTTAATTGAAACAGCTCGCTAAATAATTAACTGATTAAATGACGCTGGGGCGAACTTAACAGACAGATGGTCGAGGTGTGCATCATTTCCCAGAGTGCACATCTGCATGTGGTGTTTGCCTTTTGTTTTTTACCCTGTGTGTGTCGGGACCTCAGTTGTGTGTGTGTGTGCGTGTGTGTGTGTGTGTGTGTGTGTGTGTGTGTGTGTGTGTGTGTGTGTCCGTACTGAAGATTTACAGCTCTTTGCCTCCGTCACTCTGATTTACATTCGACCCGCTGAGATACAGAGACTCAAAGACGCAGGAAAGGCACATTGAGAAGAAACAGATCATTATGCCGGGGCTTCACTGAGTGAGTGAGTGTGTGTGTGTGTGTGTGAGTGTGTTAGTGGGACATTAAATCACTCGCCCAGGTTTTAAATGATGCCTCTTCATCCGCTGATCCTGATGGATTTATCGCTTCACCCTGTCTTCACCTTCTTCAGGAGAAGGTGGGACAAAACTCTCAGAGTCCTCATCTTCATCTTTTGTCCTTCCAGCCCATCACCACGTCATGAGGGTCACGCTTTGAACGGGACCAGCAGCAATGAATCCGTTATCCTAAGAAATTCCGTCTCCAAATACGGTTCTTGGGGCGTTTGTGCAGAGCAGGTCAGGATCGACCCCACCGTTAAGCCCGCTGGTTATTTTAAGTTCTGGCCTCGTCTGAAACACATGAATACCAAAACCATAACATACCAGACTTAAAACCAGACCTCTGTAGGACCAGAGGAGCTCCTAAAATAATGGGCCGCGCTGCAACCCGTGCGTTAGCGGGGGCGGGTCTTCATCTTCCCGCTGCTGGCTGCGTTCAGGGTGCGAGGAAATGATAGGAAACAACAGGCGCTGATCCTGTTGGAGTAATTGACATTTCTTTGAAATGTCAGCGTAGCGACGCTGTCCCTGTCTTCTGATGGGCTCCTCGTTCTGCCGCCGCCGCCGCCGCCGCCACCGCCGCCAAGTCTTTAATTAATGATGATAATAGTCATTATTTAAAGAAAGAAATGTGCAAAGATTCAGTGTTTTTCCCTCTTTCTCTTTGTGCTTCCATGTAATCTGTCACTCATTTCCACACACACACACACACACACACATACGCCTGATGCGTCCGTGCAGATGCTGCGGTATGACTCCACGCCGCTTCTCGCCGCTCCCTGGAACATCAATTACATCGTCACTTGAGCTTCATATGACTGAATTAGCATGTCACTGTGACGATAACACACGCAAACACACACACAAACGCACACACACACACTCACAAACACACACATACACATGCTCACGCATTCACAATACACGCACACACTCATACTCATACACACGCACACACTCATACTCATACACACGCACACACTCATACTCATACAAACGCACACACTCACATACACATACTCACGCATTCACAATACACGCACACACTCATACACAAACTCAAGATTACACGCACACACACAGCTTTACGAGCTGTGTGTAAAGCTCGTAAAGCTGTGTGTGTGGGATTCCAGTACAGCTTCCCATAAAGCTGTACTGGAATCACAGACTGCAGCAGAGTCATCCACAATGTTTGTATTTATTTATTATATAATATAGATAATAGTTTATATTGTAAAGACTTTATAGCATATGCTGATTCATCGATATTTGCGTTTTTACAACTGCTACGTCTCTACGGGGAAACAAAAGTCTGCAGGAAGCAGCTGGCGGCAGCTAATGGCTGCTAGCGGCTAGTAGGAGCTAGTTTCATCTAGTTAGCTAGCATATAAACGGGCGCAGTGGACGTTGGTTCTTTCTATCTCTGGTATCCATGGCGGCCTGTGGATCACGTGAACGGGGTTAATAATCATTTCCATTGTTTCTATTTGAGGATTAACATCGGGGTAATTTTCTAATCAAATGCTTTTAAGAGGCGGGAGACAGACGAGGAGGACGGGAGCTTTCAGCTCGGCTTTCCCTCTCAGTCAGTTGAGACAATAACTACAGATTGATTTTCTCTGCTTCCGATTCTTCTTTTGAAGAAGTGATTCATTTTTGTTCTGCTCGAAAACTAAACTCCCAAAGAAAATCTGCCCTCGTGTTTTTTTGGTTAGAAGTTTCACCGGATAGAAACAAGAGTTAAGCTAAGATAAACCTGAACTTTAATCTGTTTTATCTTCTATTTCTGATCACCCAATAGCGCCCCCTACCTGTCACACATACCTTTGGAGAGAACTATTCAGGCACAGCAGCAGAGTCCTGAGATAGCTTGACAGTTAGCCAGACAGTTAGCCTGGAAGCTAACACTTCAGATATTCAGAAGTAGAAATCTCTCTCCCTTCAGGTTAGTGTTTCCAGAACTCCGATTCAGAAACAACCAAGACTCAGACTCTGATAGTTAGTCTGACTGTTAACGTGACATTTAAACGGAGATTTAACCTGACAAACGAACCGTTAGTCTGATAGTTAGCTCGTCAGTTAGCCTGACTGTATGTCAGATATTTTGCCTGACTTTTAGTTTAAATGTTAATCCGACTGTTAGCCTGAGGGTTACCCTGACTGTTAGCCTGAGGGCTAACCTGACTGTTAGCCTGAGGGTTACCTTGACAGTTACCCTGACAGTTAGTTTGAGGGTTACCCTGACTGTTAGCCTGAGGGTTACCCTGACGGTTAGCCTGAGGGTTACCCTGACGGTTAGCCTGAGGGTTACCCTGACAGTTAGCCTGAGGGTTACCCTGACGCTTAGCCTGAGGGTTAGCCTGAGGGTTACCCTGACAGTTAGACTGAGGGTTACCCTGACGCTTAGCCTGAGGGTTAGTCTGAGGGTTACCCTGACAGTTAGCCTGGGGGTTACCCTGACTGTTAGCCTGAGAGTTACCCTGGCAGTTAACCTGACAGTTAGTCTGAGGGTTACCCTGACAGTTAGCCTGAGGGTTACCCTGACAGTTAGCCTGAGGGTTACCCTGACAGTTAGCCTGAGGGTTACCCTGACAGTTAGCCTGAGGGTTACCCTGACAGTTAACCTGAGAGTTACCCTGACAGTTAACCTGACAGTTAGTTTGAGGGTTACCCTGACAGTTAGTCTGAGGGTTACCCTGACAGTTAACCTAACCAGTTAGTCTGCCCTGGACCAGACCATTTTCCACCATTAAGTAACCATAGTAACTGAGATTAAACAATATTGATCTGGTTAAAAAAAGCTAATGAAATGAGTCCGTCTAACTGGAAAAAGCCCGGCTTATTTGATAGGCTGGCCTTATGGACCGGGCCTCAGGGCATAGTAGACGGTTTCCCGCTCCTGATCTCATCATCTTCCTCACCTCTCTGTCGATTCTTTACCCAAAAAGCCCAGCTTTGATCATCTCAGTCAGTCTAAATATCTTCTGATATTTACATGCAAATATTACAGGCTCCGCCTCCATTTAGGTCAGTCTTGTGAATGTACGATGAAAATAAAGATATGTAGGCCAAAACGGAGGAGGCAGTGACGCCGGGGATGGACAAGGTCTTTGCAGCAGAGTTATTTGATCATATTTACCTCGGAGAAATACGGAAGTCTGGACTTTAGAGGTGGAGACGGTCCTGGTAGGTGGTGTTAAACCGAGCTGAATGGAAGAAATTCAAGTGGAGTTCTGAATAGTTGCTGCATTTCTCAAAGTTTTGGGAACATATTTGCCCTGAAGGTTGTGTCTAGATGAAACTCGGCGTGACCTTTACAGACAGTTGCTGTTTAACTTTTGACTTCTACTACGGAGTAAAGACGCTAAACCAAACCGTCTACAACCCCAAAGGGTTTTCACGGGCAGAGCTGCTCGGAGGCGGCAAACCGCTGCCTGAGAGTCTGAGTTCAGGACGAAAAAAAATCAATAACTGCATCTGCTGTGGAAGGAAACGTCCATCCTGAGGTCCCGCCTTAAAAAAGAAAAAATAGAGCCTGAGGGGAAAAAAAAAAAAGGAGGGAATTGAGACATAATGGTAGAAACGTAGAGAATAACTTTCTGCAAAATCTTCTTTTCTTGGCACCCGTAGAAAGTCTTTTCACATCCATCCTGATTCTTCAGTCTCTGTCTTCTGTGTGTGTGTGTGTGTGTGTGTGTGTGTGTGTGTGTGTGTGTGTGTGTGTGTGTGTGTGTGTGTGTGTGTGTGTGTGTGTGTGTGTGTGTGTGTGTGTGTGTGGCATAAACCACCCACCTTCCACACTCACACACAAACACCTTTCTTTTCACCATTTATAACTCTCTCAGACTCCTGAAACTCTGTTTGCAATTTAAGGCCGCAAATTAGAAGCGTAAGTCATCTGTTTCCCATAATCCTCCTGTCAGACCAGGAGCTGGCTGGCCCCCCACATACACACCGTTCCTCACACACACACACACACACACACACACACACACACACACACACACAAACACACACACACACACACATACACACACACACCCACTGGAGGATTTACATTCATTTTCATGCAGATGCGTTTTGCACAAAGCGCCGCTCTTTCTCTTTACCGCTCTAGTCTCTGGAGTTTCTGAGAGTCTCTGTTTCTCAAGAGTGCTGATCAAAATGGTTGCAGTGTCCTGTAAATAAAAAATAAAATACCAAAGACATCATCCAACGAGGCTTTCGATGACTGGACTAACCCGTTAGAGTCGCCTCAGGCAAAAATGTGGAAGACGTTTAAAAATGTAGACCCGATCCCAGGAGCAGCAAGTGGTCCGACTCTGGGTAGAACCTGGATCCTCTTAAAAACCTTTTTGTTTCTGTCAATTTAAATATCCACCGATTTATAATTAGTATATTCACAATATAGAAACAGTCCAGGTTCATACAGTGAAACAGTCCAGGTTCATAAAGTGAAACAGTCCAGGTTCACACAGTGAAACAGTCCAGGTTCATAAAGTGAAACAGTCCAGGTTCACACAGTGAAACAGTCCAGGTTCATA
>VRLP01009440.1:0-12723 GCA_009660295.1 Lophius piscatorius
ACCCTCACCCAACTCTACTCTAACCCCCACCCTCATCCCACCTTCACCCACCTCTACTCTAACCCCCACCCTCATCCCACCTCCACCCTCACCCACCTCTACTGTAACCCCCACCCTCATCCCACCTCCACCCAACTCTACCCTAACCCCCACCCTCATCCCACCTCCACCCTCACCCATGATGACCCTCTACTGTAATCCCCCCTCATCCCACCTCCACCTTCACCCAACTCTACTCTAACCCCAACCCTCATCCCACCTCCACCCACCTCTACTCTAACCCCCACCCTCACCCACTTCTACTCTAACCCCAACCCTCATCCCACCCCCACCCACTTCTACTGTAACCCCCACCCTCATCCCACCTCCACCCAACTCTACTCTAACCCCCACCCTCATCCCACCTCCACCCACCTCTACTCTAACCCCCACCTATACTCTAACCCACACCTCCACCCACCACCACTCTAACCCCAACCCTCATCCCATCTCCACCTCCATCCACCACCACTCTAACCTTCACCCTCATCTCACCTCCACCCTCACCCACCTCTACTCTAACGCCCACCACCACTCTAACCGTGACCCTCATCGAACCTCCACCTCTAGCGGGGGAGGTGATGGTCAAGGTGAAGGGGGTTTATGATGACAGGAAGGGAGGGTCTTCATTAAGAACCCGGCTGACTGGTAGCCGTTCCATCCTGCTGGCTGTGTGAAGGTTCTTCTGTGACATCATCGGGGCTATGAGGAGACCCGGCTGGTTCACAATTGGTAGGTCCAAACAAGCGAGAGCAGGCCGACCCAGTGAGTTACTTTGTTTGTTTGTTTGTTTGTTTGTTAGTGTTGTTCTTATGCCCCCTGTCAAGCTCTCAGCTAAACTCGAATTAGTCGGGAAGAACAGCAGGATCCAAACATCTGCTCTCCCCACTCATCCCTTCAACCAGGCCCGGGGAAAGTCGGCAACACTAATTACTAATAAGAGCAGCTGAGCTCGTTGCTGTGAATGATGGGAGCTTTATCGGAGCCGGGCCAGAAATCGCTCCTGCAGCTAGAAGGCCAGGAGGAACAACAGAAGGATCAGAGATCAGTGCGGAGTCTGGATTAGCTCCCAGCTCAAACATCAGAACCTCTAATGTTGGGAATCCGTTCAGGCCGAGGCTCATTAGCACGCAGGTCCTAAAAATAGCAGATCACGCATCTCAGGGATCTTCATGAACCTAAACATGAGGAGCTTCTTACAAACATCAGCCGGCTTGAGCTCCAGGAGCAGTTCTCCTCGTGTTGGGTCCAGTCGTTCCTGCTCCACTGTCAAATATACAAACTCTGTGCACTTCTTTTTTAAAATGGACTTCCTGAAACCGGAGGCGCACATTTCAGCGCGGTAATAATTATGTAATCACCAAAGTACTGAGTAACGGCGCGGTAATAATTATGTAATCACCAAAGTACTGAGTAACAGGGCGGTAATAATTATGTAATCACCAAAATACTGAGTAACAGCGCAGTAATAATTATGTAATCACCAAAGTACTGAGTAACGGCGCGGTAATAATTATGTAATCACCAAAGTACTGAGTAACGGCGCGGTAATAATTATGTAATCACCAAAGTACTGAGTAACAGGGCGGTAATAATTATGTAATCACCAAAGTACTGAGTAACAGCGCGGTAATAATTATGTAATCACCAAAGTACTGAGTAACAGCGCTGTAATAATTATGTAATTACCAGGTCTAATAATGAGGTAACAACATTTTTAAACAGACACGAGGTCAAATTATTTTCGTAAAAGTACATTAATACTTTGGTTAAAGGCTAACAATAAAACGATTATATCAGTGCAGTATTTGGATCCAAAGATGGTTAATAATATTGTAACAACGAGATAATAACGAGGTCACATAGGTTGGTGTTTTCACAGTATTGTAGGCTACTATCAGCGTAAGACCTTCCAAATTAGATTCAAATATGTAATTACCATATTATAATGGTGGAATTCATCCAAGCCTTTAGTTCCAAACTTATGTTATATTCCCTTTTGTTTCAAGGTAATTCTTTACACACTGAATGTTTAATCTGGTGACTTCTTACCTGGAAACACCGGTTGTAGTTTCCAGGTAAACATCAACCTATACTACCTCATTATTATCATGTTATTACAATATTAATAACCCATAACACCGATTTAGAATCCAAATACTGCACTGGTATAACATTTTTATTGGTAGCATTTTATCAAAGTATTACTGAATATTACCAAATGTTTTACCTCATTTCCATCTTAAATTTGTTCCTTATTATTACCCATAGTTCCTGGGCCGTTGAGGGCCTGTTAGATACCTTCAGTGAAATATGACAGATACATAGCCATTGTTATTACCTAGTTATTACTTAGGTAATTACATGTGTATTACCTCTTTACTACCATCTTATTACTAGGCTGTAATGAAGATCCCATCAGATTTTCTACCTTTGAATGAATCCAGAGCGTTTTCAATGCTGTGAACAAGTTCTGGACCCCCGGATCTTCAAAAACATTTAACATTAACAAACACAACCTCAGGAAACACAAAATATCTAACAATATATAATAATATGTAACAAATACCGCTAAATGAGGCTTTTATTCATGAACCTCACAGAAAGAGGCCCCGCCCCCCTCCCCCAGAGACTAAACCCTGCATGAAGAACTGGTCACCAGTTCTTCATGCAGGCCAACCACAGGGTGTGGTTGGCCCTGTTCAGCCACACCATCACCTCAAGAGACCGTCTTCAGAAGCACCACGTTGCTTCCTACGTCTCACCAGGAGAACACTGTGCCAAATTCATCAGAAATTCCAGAAGGTGACTGAGGTCCATCAGTCTGGGAAGGGTTCCAAAGCTGTTTGAGTTTCTGGTTCTCCCCAGATCCACACATGAAGAAGAGCTGGATCAGTAGTGAACCTTTACTGAAGTGACCACCTTCTAGAACTCCTCCAAGATTACGGTGAAGGTTCATTCAGGAGGTCACAGAAGATTCAGAGGGAACATCTAGGACCCGTAGGCCTCTCAACTCAATAAAGGTCAGAGGTCATGGCTCCACTATTCCAAAGATACTGGTGGAGTGGTCAGGAGAAGGCTACTGCTGACCCAGAAGAACATAAGGCTGGTCTGAATTTACCCACAACACACCTTGGTGATCCTCAGAGCTTCTGGGAGAATCTTATCTGGACTGATGAGTGGAAAGTTGACCTGTTTGAAGAGAGGGGTCCCGTTCCATCTGGTGGAAACCAGACACAGGTCATCGGTCAATGAGGTTGTCGGTCTGTGAGGTCACCAGGCTGTGAGGTCTCCAGGCTGTGAGGTCACCAGGCTGTGAGGTCATCGGTGAACCTGAAGCCCTCTGAGATGCTGTGCTGGACCTGAGAAGATCAGTCCCTGCTCACTAACCCTCCAGTGTTTCTGCGCTGAAGCGGTTCTGGAGAGAAGAGTCGGCCAAGAGTTCTCCACAGTGGTATCAGGGACGGACCTCCAGCTGTCAGGAGGGTTTGGTTCCAGTTGCTGCTGAAGGAGGAATATCTACACGTTAAGATCAGAAGTTGGAAACTTCTTCACACTGGTGATTGAAGTCGTTTAGTTCTTCTTGCTTTCATGGAGAGAAAATATAATAATTTTCATCTTACAGCTCATATTTTCAATGAAAGGTTCTAAACTCATCAACCAAACCCTTTGCAGCAGTCTGATATCTTCCTCTTCCTCGTTAGCTTTGACCTCAGAGCTGCTGGGGAAGTTTTCTAGAAACACTAAATACTGGGAGTTTGTTGAAGTGGAGGATTTTTTTACTGCTTCAGTTCAAACATCAAATGTGTAAAATCAGACCATTAAAGATTTCATCTAATCGGACATTTCTCTCTCTGTATTTGTTCTGAAGGTCCCGTGCAGAAAGGTTCTTGGAGGCACCTCAGAGCTCCTGGAATGGGTGGACAGTGATGATGAACAGAAATTCTCTCCCGCGGGGGCCAGTCCACGGATCCTCAACCCTCTGCGCCTGTTTGCCAAAGGTTCCCCTGGGTTCAAGAGCGACATGAGGGACATGACATCTCTACAGAACATGGTGGACTTCTGGGACTGGTTATCTAACCAAACAGATGTTCAGGGCGCACAGGCCAGAACCAAACGCAGACCCATCGTCAAGACGGGAAAGTTCAAGAAGATGTTTGGCTGGGGGGACTTCCACTCCAACATCAAGACCGTCACACTGAACCTGCTGATCACAGGGAAGATCGTGGACCACGGGAACGGAACCTTCAGCGTCTATTTTCGCCACAACTCCACGGGCCTGGGGAACGTGTCCGTCAGCCTGGTGCCACCTTCCAAAGTTGTGGAGTTTGAGATGGTCCAGCAGTCCACGCTGGAGACCAAAGACACCAAATCCTTCAACTGTCGCATTGAGTACGAGAAAACGGACCGGAACAAGAAGACGGCGCTGTGCAGCGTCGACCCATCTAAGGTGTGCTACCAGGAGCAGACCCAGAGCCACGTGTCCTGGCTCTGCTCCAAACCCTTCAAAGTAATCTGCATCTACATCGCCTTCTACAGCGTGGACTACAAACTGGTGCAGAAGGTCTGTCCGGACTACAACTACCACAGTGACACGCCGTACTCCTCCACAGGATGATCCAGTAGAACCCGTCCACCCGGCATCTGTACCCGTCAACCTCTAAGCTCCTCCTCCTGAACCACCTGAACACCAGGACCAGTTCTGGTGGGACCCTCAGACAGTTAGGTGTTCATGGACCGGGTTTTAGGGGTTGTTCTGGGATTCTAGCTACCAACCCCGAGTGACTCCTCCGATTCACGGCGGCACGTTCTCCGTAAACCGCTGCAGTATTTAGAACCTTGTCCAGATGTTTCCTTCAGGCTGAACCATCGTCCCCCAGCCCCCAAACAGACGCTCTCCTCGTTTCAGCCCGCTGACAGGTGAAGATCACCTGACTTCAGACTCCAGCTGAATGATGAAGATCGAGTGACTTCAGACTCCAGCTGGATGATGAAGATCACCTGACTTCAGACTCCAGCTGAGATGAAGATCGCGTGACTTCAGACTCCAGCTGAATGATGAAGATCGAGTGACTTCAGACTCCAGCTGAATGATGAAGATCGAGTGACTTCAGACTCCAGCTGAATGATGAAGATCGAGTGACTTCAGACTCCAGCTGAGATGAAGATCGCGTGACTTCAGACTCCAGCTGAGATGAAGATCGCGTGACTTCAGACTCCAGCTGAGATGAAGATCGCGTGACTTCAGACTCCAGCTGAATGATGAAGATCACCTGACTTCAGACTCCAGCTGAATGATGAAGATCGCGTGACTTCAGACTCCAGCTGAATGATGAAGATCGCGTGACTTCAGACTGCAGCTGAATGATGAAGATCACCTGACTTCAGACTCCAGCTGAATGATGAAGATCGCATGACTTCAGACTCCAGCTGAATGATGAAGATCGCGTGACTTCAGACTGCAGCTGAATGATGAAGATCGCGTGACTTCAGACTGCAGCTGAATGATGAAGATCGCGTGACTTCAGACTGCAGCTGAATGATGAAGATCACCTGACTTCAGACTCCAGCTGAATGATGAAGATCACCTGACTTCAGACTCCAGCTGAATGATGAAGATCACCTGACTTCAGACTCCAGCTGAATGATGAAGATCGAGTGACTTCAGACTCCAGCTGAGATGAAGTTCGCGTGACTTCAGACTCCAGCTGAATGATGAAGATCGCGTGACTTCAGACTCCAGCTGGATGATGAAGATCACCTGACTTCAGACTCCAGCTGAATGATGAAGATCGAGTGACTTCAGACTCCAGCTGAATGATGAAGATCGAGTGACTTCAGACTCCAGCTGAATGATGAAGATCGAGTGACTTCAGACTCCAGCTGAGATGAAGATCGCTTGACTTCAGACTCCAGCTGAGATGAAGATCGAGTGACTTCAGACTCCAGCTGAATGAAGATCGCTTGACTTCAGGCTCCAGCTGAATGATGAAGATCGCGTGACTTCAGGCTCCAGCTGGATGATGAAGATCGCCTGACTTCGGACTCCAGCTGAATGATGAAGATCGCCTGACTTCAGACTTAATTACAGGACAGGTGGACTCAGTGAGGCCGGCAGACGGTTACCAGCACTTTGTCAGGGCTCCGCCTCCACTGCCTGTAACAGGCTTTGATCATCTTCATGTCTAGAACCATCATCTGTGTAAATGTGATCCAGTGAAGGGTGAGAAAACAATGCCAGTAGAAAATTAAATATTCAATAAGAGGCTACATGTGAAAATGTCAGCCGTGTTCTGGCTGTGGGATTGGACTGGGCGGTTCTGTTGAAATCAATCGATGACGTCATGATTCATATGGGAGGCCTGATCCCAGGATTCCAGGCTAATTGATCAGTTCTTATTGACTTCCTGTGTGTAGGTGATCCTGTGGCCTCAGAACCGGACCCTTGGAGAAGGACTGAGGATCCGTGGTTCTGTACAAACGTGTGGCTAAATGTGTTTCCATGGTTTCAGAGTTAACGGCGTCTGTTTATTTGAATTCTCCAAAGACCTCCAGAGTAATCCCAACTGTTCCTGATTTCTGCTGTTTGTTCCGTGGACCTTGTAGTTGTTGATGGCATAAAGTTCTGGATCTGTGACCCTGCAGCCTGAGCTCTTTCTTTTCCTCTGTATAATACAAACTAGGGATGTTGTGTGTGAAGTGGAAGTAAAAAGGTCCATTTTGGAACATCTGATTTCACTGGGCTTCATTTTATTCACACTCAACTGCATGTACTCAGGTTCTGTTGGCATTAAGCCCGGTCCGGGTATCGGCAGCCGCGTGTCGCTCCGATTCCACGCAGGATAAACACGCCGCTTTCTGTGGAGCTTTTTAATGGGTGATAAATCTGAGTCCAGCGGCGAGGGTGACAGCAGAGCTGCACCTCAGGGAGCACATCCATCCTCCGCCGCCACCAGGGCCCGGCTCCTCTCACGGCCTCCATTACTCTTATCAGATCAGCTCCTTCTCCTTAGGTCTGGAGTCACTACAGGTTCTGCCGCCGCTGCTCACAGCCTCGGGTTCTGCTACCGCCGCTGCTCACAGCCTCGGGTTCTGCTACCGCCGCTGCTCACAGCCTCGGGTTCTGCTACCGCCGCTGCTCACAGCCTCGGGTTCTGCTACCGCCGCTGCTGCTCACAGCCTCGGGTTCTGCTACCGCCGCTGCTGCTCACAGCCTCGGGTTCTGCTACCGCCGCTGCTCACAGCCTCGGGTTCTGCTACCGCCGCTGCTCACAGCCTCGGGTTCTGCTGCCGCCGCTCAGGGTGATATGTTTGAGGTAAGCAGGCCGGAGCGGTTGGTGGAGCATGGAAGATGCTCCAGCAGGAAGGAGCTGCTCCTTCTTCTCTGCTGAGACAGCCCTGTCTGATCTTGTCTGGATGAGCGGAGGAGCAGACGCAGGAGCAGACGCAGGAGCAGACGCAGGAGCGGAGCATCATCTAGAGCGCCTCAGATGTGAATGTGGTGCACAGAGTGAAGGACAGGAGCATTGACTGCTGCTGTAAAATGGTTTAATGGGTTAATGCAGGCATCCTTCCAAACAAAAACATCTCAGACATGACGCAGTGATGAGGAACATCATGTAAAAAGGTCTACAGAGTCCTGCCTCCGCCCCCCCACACTACGTATGAGACTGAAGACACAGAAGACCGGCGCCGGTGGAGCAGATGCTCAGCATCCTACAAATAAGCATGTCTTTGCACATAATCATTTCATTTCATTCTGCACCAACGGGTCGGACAACTGCAGAAAAATAAAGTGTTATAAAAACAAAGTTGATACTTGGACACTTTCTTTGACGATTACATGACCATGCATTAGTCTGTCCACCACAATATAGTGAGAAGATATAGGACTTGTACGTCGGAGACACTGGAGGACAGAAATGGTGCAAATGGAATCTCTAACGTTTGACAGACGAATGATCTGCACAAGTCGTTCAGAGAGAATACTTCCAATGGTCTCACGTGTCGGGGCTGAGTGGACGCCGTCCCGTCCTCCTGGGGGCCTTCACCGCCGCAGATTACAGATTAGACGGCTCTCCTGACGATGGTTCGGCGGTCAGTCACATAGAAATGGTGCCATCAATATGGGGCATATGCATCTTTTAAAAAGTGTAAAGAACCCACCTTGCACTCAAAGTGTTCATGCTCTCCAATGTCTAGTCACAAAACGGGCTAAACATTACAAATATATAATATTTCCCACTGAGTTAAACCTTTGTTACGTTCCTACAGAACTCCATATCAAAACGACCACACGTGGGAACTAGTGCAACCCAGAGGAGGCCCGGTCTTTGTGAGCAGGCAGGCACAGAGTACCACTCCAGAGCGGCTCCAGAGCAGTGGCAGATAGAGTAAGGCCACGTTCAGAACCACGGGAACAGAGACGGTAGCAGCCAGCTCCGCCTCCTCTCCACAATGAACTGCGTTCAGTCGGGCAGCGAAGCTAAGCAAGGTATCAATACCAATATTGTCCCCCCCCCACCCCCCACCCCAACCCGATGATGTCAATTATCCTGGTGCCCGCCTCCCCACTTCCCCGGTCCAAACGCTCCACTCTTCTGTATTCAAGTGTGTTCAGTTTTGGTGGAAACTAGAGCAGTGTCCTCGGTCCTTCCTTTGTAAACCCTCGCTCCAGCCCTCCAGTAAAGTCCCGGGGCTCCGTCGGCAGTCAGGACTGCTTTAGACGCTTCCTGGGAAGACCGAAGGGGGGGCACTGTGCTGAGGCCAGGGCACGGAACGCCTCGGCTACCAAGTGGGGATGGGAATGGATCATTGACTTCCAGCCTGCGGTCTCCATTATGTCGGTGGCGTGACTGCGAACAGAGGCAGAACGCAGAGAACGTGCACATTAAAAAACAATCAGCAGACATTTGATCAGAACCACAAATAAACTTTAAAAAGGCCGTTAGAGACGGGTCAAAACCATTTCATGAGTAAACGCCTCGGCGTGTTCAAGGTCTCCTGTGACATCACACTCCATCATGAGGAGGAAAAACTTCCTCCTCCTTTCTCTGTGAAGCTGCAAATATTCCATTCCGGCGTTTCTCCAGGTACGAGTCTATTAATAACCCGATCCAAAGATACGGAGCTTCAGACTGGAGAGGCACATAGCTCTCTGTCTGCCGGGCCCAGAACAATGAATTCTAATGCATCTGCTCCAGGAGACAGATAAGGGCCTGCTATTAATCTGCTGTCACATATATCAGCTAATTACATACTTGCTATTCCAGTTCTTTCCATCTTTACAGCCCAGCTGTCTCAGGACACTGCACCTATGGCAACAGATAAACAGGTAAGCGTTCAGGGCCGGTAAACACAAATGGCAGCAGGAATTTATCACGCGGGGGGTTTTTTTCTTTTTCTGCAGTACTTGCCTGTTGATAAAATCTATGGCTTGTGCTTTGAGCTGCTCGGCGCTGTGCAGGTCTGCCAGGATGAGGGTGTCGGCCACGTTCTCCACGGAGAGGCTGCTGCACAGGGCCTCTTCGCACATGACCTTTAAACGCTCCAGAGCGTACTGGAGGGGGGGGCAGAGAAGCAGGGGGGTTACAGGAGGAGCACCAACATTTTAGTCCTGCTTATTGTGAATCCACAGCAAACTACAGATGGAGCGGTTCCCTAACTCCTCCAGTGACCAGAGCCTCAGAGGGAATTCACTCCTTCATGCTGAAGTGGGTGGAGTTATCGCCCCCATATTCAGTAAAAACCTCCTGCTGACCTCTCAACCGATGGCGTCTGTGCAGTGGATTTTTACGTGTGGCTCCATTCATAATGTTGTTAACTTAAGCGAACACGAGCTACAGGCTGGAATCATCTCCAACCACCGACTGCAGAACCGACGGGTTCTAAAACCAGGTGACTCCACCCGCTCCACCACCTAAACCCATGAGAGAAGTTGATGCCAGGGCTTAGTTTTCACACCGTCACGTTTACATGCCTCCACCCTGCTGCTGCTTCTAGCTCTTCATCAACTTCTAGTTTTTAGGGGTCCAGAGATAAGAGAAGTTCTGGTCTAGCAGAGGCTCTTAAAGACGGACATGAGAGTTAGAGGTGTGTCCACGGCTCCAGGAGGAGCTGTGGACGTCCTGTCGGGCTCCAGACAGGCAACCACAGCTCCTGTCCAGACGCGGCTCTACTCGCCCTCCTTGGGTGGGTCAATGAGACCAGGACCGGGATTCCATTCCTGTGTCAGCGCCATGGCAACGGACAAGCAGCATGAATGCAGACGCCCAGCTCTGACTGCAGCGGTCCGCCGTCCAATCACAGCGCTCACAAATGTACAGTAATAAGAACCATAACTGGACCTATGCTGTCGGCCCCCACAGCAAGGGTACTGTATGTCCCTGAAAAGTCCCCAATCCCCTGCGTTCTACCAGCAACCCCCCTGATGAACCCCTCAAATTAAATGCATTTATTTGTAGAGTGTAGTTTTAGTAATAAAAAAGAAAAGAAGCTCACCGAAGTGAGTAAAAAACAAACTTTTAGATCAAAATATAGGTAATATAGGATATAAACCAGTTGGATCTCTTCGAGTCGATTCATCTACACCACATTTGGGCTTAAACGGACCGACGGTTGAGAAACGATGGCCCAAAGCCTTTTGGAAGTGAAGCTCCCCCTAGTGTCAGGACCGGTTTCTCCCAAAATCAATCCAGTCCTTCCTCGCTCTGAGGTTTAAGTGGGGTAAAATGTGAACATGATCAAACCATAGTTCTTGAGTTATGGCGTCGACATGAAGGATCTGTGGAGGCGATGACATTTCCAAAATATTCCCAACTTTTCGTAGATATAATAATAACATGATCATACTAATAGACATGGAGGACATGAAACTGGTCTGGATGGAGGAAACGTGAGGACATGAAACTGGACTGGATGGAGGACATGAAACTGGACTGGATGGAGGACACGTGAGGACATGAAACTGGACTGGATGGAGGACACGTGAGGACATGAAACTGGACTGGATGGAGGACACGTGAGGACATGAAACTGGTCTGGATGGAGGACAAGTGAGGACATGAAACTGGTCTGGATGGAGGACAAGTGAGAACATGAATCTGGTCTGGATGGAGGACACGTGAGGACATGAAAGTGGTCTGGATGGAGGACACGTGAGGACATGAAAGTGGTCTGGATGGAGGACACGTGAGGACAAGAAACTGGTCTGGATAAAGGACAAGTGAGGACATGAAACTGGTCCGGATGGAGGACACGCAAGGACATAAACTGGTCTGGATGGAGGACACGCGAGGACATAAACTGGTCTGGATGGAGGACACGAGAGGACATAAACTGGTCTGGAGGGAGGACTCGTGAGGACATTAAATTGGTCTGGATGGAGGACTTGTGAGGACATGAAACTGGTCTTGATGGTGGACACGTGAGGACATGAAACTGGTCTGGATGGAGGACTTGTGAGGACATTAAATTGGTCTGGATGGAGGACTTGTGAGGACATGAAACTGGTCTTGATGGTGGACACGTTAGGACATGAAACTGGTCTGGATGGAGGACTAGTGAGGATATTAAATTGGTCTTGATGGAGGACAAGTGAGGACATGAAAGTGGTCTGGAGGGAGGACTCGCTAGGACATTTAATTGGTCTCGATGGAGGACTCGTGAGGACATTAAATTGGTCTCGATGGAGGACAAGTGAGGACATGAAACTGTTCTGGATGGAGGACCGTGAGGACATTCTCTATTCCTTACAGAAGATACTCACTTTATCTGCAGCTGCCAGCAGGTTGTCGGCCATCTTCTCCAGGTTAGGGGCTTTTCCTGTATAAATGAAGCCCATCATCTCCTTGAAGACCTCTGGGTCCACGTCACTGATGTCCACGCGGTTCTGGAAGCAAACGCGTGCCGTCAGAACTGGTCCAGTCGAGAGTGCAGAATCTTAATTGAATAGACCTTCTTACCTTTTTACTTTCTTCCATCTCATGTTCAAACATGGCATTAAAGACGGGCGACCGCGCTGTCGAGAGAAAGGGTCAATCTAGTTAGCAAACCAAACTAGCTCAGTCAAACACGTGACCGACCGCAGACGCTCAGTCAAACACGTGACACCGCGTCACTACATACAACGCGTCACGTGACCGACTACAGACACCGCGTCACGTGACTAAATACAAAATACAGACACCCTGTCACGTGACTCAATACAGACACTGTCACGTGACTAAATACAGACACTGTCACGTGACTAAATAAAGTCACCGCATGATGTGACTAAACACAGACACTGTGTCACGTGACTTAACACAGACACCCCGTGACGTGACTAAACACAGACACCCCGTGACGTGACTAAACACAGACACCCCGTGACGTGACTAAACACAGACACCCCGTGACGTGACTAAACACAGACACCCCGTGACGTGACTAAACACAGACACCCCGTGACGTGACTAAACACAGACACCGCGTCACGTGCCTAAAAACAGACACCGCGTCACGTGACTAAATAAAAAGACCGTGTCACATGACTAAATACAGAGTGTCATGTGACTAAATACAAACATTGTGTCACGCGACTAAATACAGACACCTTGTCACGTGACTAAATACAAACAGTGTCACGTGACAAAATACAGACACCGTGTCACGTGACTAAATACAGACACCGTGTCACGTGAC
>VRLP01009441.1:0-2500 GCA_009660295.1 Lophius piscatorius
TAATGTTTTTAGAACTGTTCTTAACTGTGTCTTAATGTTTTTAGAGCTGTTTTTAACTGTGTCTTAATGTTTTTAGAACTGTTTTTAACTGTGTCTTAATGTTTTAAGAACTGTTTTTAACTGTGTCTTAATGTTTTTAGAACTATTTTTAACTGTTTTAATGTTTTTAGAACTGTTCTTAACTGTGTCTTAATGTTTTTAGAACTGTTTTTAAATGTCTTAATGTTTTTAGAACTGTTCTTAACTGTGTCTTAATGTTTTTAGAACTGTTTTTAACTGTGTCTTGATGTTTTTAGAACTATTTTTAACTGTGTCTTAATGTTTTTAGAACTGTTTTTAACTGTGTCTTGATGTTTTTAGAACTATTTTTAACGGTGTCTTAATGTTTTTAGAACTGTTTTTAAATGTCTTAATGTTTTTATTACTGTTCTTAACTGTGTCTTAATGTTTTTATTACTGTTCTTAACTGTGTCTTAATGTTTTTAGAACTGTTTTTAACTATGTCTTCATGTTTCTTTTCCACTTTCTCCCAAAGTTTTTGACTGTTTGTGTAAAAACAGTCCGTATTGCTGCTGAAATGTGCAGCAGGGCATATATATATATATATATATATATATATATATATATATATATATACCGGTTGCTTACAGGTACAGGTAGGATTTTTATTCTTAAGAAAAGAGGCGTGTCAAATAATGATATTAATATATAATATTTTGTGGCGGACATTTATGTCCTCAAACAAGATGTGAGTTAAGCTTGATGAAATAAAGCGGTGACCGAGGTGATCCGTTAACCAGTTGAACCGAACCCAGAACCACCTTCTCTGACCCTCCACTCTCCATCCTCCTCTTGCTCCTTCACTTCCATCATCTCCGCTCTCATTTCTCCTCCAGCGTTTAGCCAGAGCCCCATCCAGGGAATAATCGGACCCATCCGGGCCGGTCCTTCCCTCAGAATCAATAATAAACTCTCAGAAGTATTCGTTTGAATACAGGTACGTGATATTTATCATTCAGAATTGCAAAAATGATTTTATTCTTTTGATTTAGCTAAATCTTTTGGTACAAAGCATGTTTTTAAGAAACAATAAAGAAATTAATAATTATAAGATTTTGCATCGTCGTTCTCCACTTGAAAAAAACAAAAAGAAGCGATATAATGGAACAGCAGAGACAGAGGGGATTCTGGGACGTGAAGATAACGATCTCTCTGTGTCGTGGTTAAAAACTCTTTCTGTTCCTGCTTGAAGTTTAACGGACGTTTGGAGAGAATCTCCTCATTCAAGGCTCACTGGCGGCGTCGTCGGCCCGGCTCTGATCACACCGCAGTGGGTTCTGCAACATTATCTCTTATTACATAAGAGCCATGAGAAAATACAGCATGCACAGAAGTGAACCTGCAACGATCAACCATATCATTATAACCACTGACGACTCTGAATGAAACTGGTTGTCTTATAACCCTTTTGCACCAAGAATAACCTGGTGCTAGTTCGGTGCTGGTGCTGGTACCAGTGCTTAGTTCCTCCTAAGAACCTGTTATTCCATTGGTAAGGAGCCAAGCCAGAGCCACGCCATTACATCACCGTATAATATAATCGGTTCTTGGCTCTTGGTTCTTGTCTGGCACCAGTTCTGAGAGCCTGGGCCTCCCACTTCAGCGTCTCTGTTCAGCCCACTGAGCCCCCAGCTCCACCCCCCCAAAAGAACCATCAAAAGGGATCAAAGGAAGAAAGGCAGTAATAGTTATATTACTTATTACAAATAATATTTAATTATTTCATTGTATTTAGGTTTAAATGCTGCGAAACAGAAAACGTCAACAAAATTTAACAATTTGTTTGTTTGTTTCCAAAACATACCGCTCAATAAAAATGTCAGTCAAATACGTCGATTAGTTTTACCGTAATCTTGAGCTCTGTTTAATTATGGGGGATGTTCTCATCACACACACATCAACAAACATTAACACACGCACACAGACACACAGACACACATAAACACACACAGACACACATAAACACACACACAGACACACACAAACACACACACACAGACACACATAAACACACACACATAAACACACACACACACAAACACACACACAAACACACACACAAACACATAGACACACACAGACACACATGAACACACACACACACACAAACACACACACACACATAAACACACACACATCAACACACACACACAGACACACCTAAACACAGACACACTTCAACACACACACACACACACACACAGACACACACAAACACACACACACAGACACACATAAACACACACACACACAAACACACACAGACACACGTAGACACACATAAACACATGCACACATGCACACAGACACACCTAAACATAGACACACTTCAACACACACACACACACACACACAGACACACACAAACACACACACACAGACACACATAAACACACACACATAAACACACACAAAGACAAACACACACACAAACACACAC
>VRLP01009441.1:7500-12719 GCA_009660295.1 Lophius piscatorius
ACCCCTCTCTCACTACCTATTTCTCTCTTACTCTCTTTCTTGTTCTCCCTTCTCTCTTTCTTTCTCTCTCTCTTTATACCTTCTTCTCTTTTACTATTTCGCTCTCTCTCATTCTCTCTCTTTCTCTCTCTGTCATTCTCTCTCTCTCTCTCTTTCTGTCTCTTTCTCTTGTTCTCTCTCTCTCCTGATTGGACTCTTGTTTACAGAACCGCTGCAAAACATGATGGATGTGTTTTTCAAGAAAAACAGAAATAAAGGCTTTTGGCGATGCTTCAGCAGAAAGAGACGTGACGTTTTTGACCCTTCAAAATAACGAAAGCAGCTGCATTGGATCATCAGCGCCGGAGCTTCTGAAACTGAACCCAGGAGCCCAACCAGAACATTCCAGCCCAATACACTCTGATGCCTTCTCACAACTTTGTGGCCGACGCGCAGAACTCTCTAATCACTGAGCTCATTTGCATAAACCTGATACGACAACTAGACCCATGCTGTCGTCCCTGACAGCAAGGGTGTATCCTGGAAAACCCCCCAACCCCCTGCGTTGTACAAGCAAACCCCTCACATCTACTATTAATTTATGGTCACCAGTTCATCCAGGCTGCATGTTTCCATCTTCCTCCGTCACACCAACCAGCTGCATGTCCTCTCACCACATCCAGAAACCTCCTCTTTGCTCCTCCCCTTCTCCTCCTGCCTGCAGCTCCATCTCCAGCATCCTTCTACCAGTAGATCCACTATCCCTCCTCCTCTTCACGGGTCAGAACCATCTCAGTCTGTCCTCTCTGACTTTGTCTCCAGGACGTCTAACCTGGACTGTCCCTCTGATGTCTCCTTTTTAATCCTGTCCTTCCTCCTCACTCCCAGAGAACATCTGAACATCTTCAGCTCTGCCTCCTGTCTTCGGATCAGAACCACCGCCTCTAAACCATGTTAAGTGTCAGTAGAATGATCATCTAAAAGATGAAAATATAAAAGATCCGACCCACGGTCCCCCCCGAGAGAAATCAGGAGGGGGTCCAGTACTTTTTCACAAAGTGCTGTACACCGGTTACTGAAGGAAAGCACTAGAGAGGAAGAGGAGTTGCATGTGGTCGAGTATGCTTATTTATACATGGATGGTGCCAGTAATCTTCGTCCTTCTTTTCTCTCCTCGTCTTCATCACTACACCGAACCTCCCACATGGCCGCCAACGAAGCAGAGGTGGATGAAGAGGAGGATGAGGAGCAGAATGAGGACCGGGAGACAAGACGAAATGAAGGACAACAATGCTGTGGAGGAGGAGGAGGAGGAGGAGGAGGAGGGGGGAGGCAGGTCAGACTAAGTGGTGAAGGTGTGGAGGGAAGATGCTGAAAAGAGAAAGGAGAAAAACATGGAGGGGGAGGGGGTTGTTTATGTGATGATCACAGGGGGAAAATAAAACCTGGCGATGTGGAAGATGAGATGACAGGAAGTGGCAGCGAAGAAGGAGGTTTCATCTCTGGGTTCTGAAGCTCTTTACCCGTCAGCAGAACCACGCAGCTCTGATCCACTCCATCTGATTATGCAACCAGCCGCCATCACACCTAACAGGGACGGGATAGAAAGGGACTAAAAACACAAAAGTAGGTAATAAGCGCCGGCGCTCCTCCCAAAAGTACTTTTGTTGGAATTTAATTAGATTTTGAAAATAGGCTTTAGGGTCTTTTTTTAAGAAAAACGGTTTATTCACTTATTCCTGCTGTTGGATGTTCAGAATATAACTGGACCTACGCTCTCGTCACCGGCTGTAAGTGGTTCTCCCCGAAAAGTCTCCAATCCCCTGCGTCGTACAAGCCATCCCTCTGATTGAACTCCTACATGTGAAGTATTCTTTTGTAAAAAAACGCTCCCCTTTCCCTCTATATGAAGTATTAGAGGGAAATATGAAGTATTAGAGGTAAATATGAAGAATTAGAGGTAAATATGAAGTATAAGAGGTAAATATGAAGTATTAGAGGGAAATATGAAGTATAAGAGGTAAATATGAAGTATAAGAGGTAAATATGAAGTATAAGAGTGAAATATGAAGTATTAGAGGTAAATATGAAGTATTAGAGGGAAATATGAAGTATTAGAGGTAAATATGAAGTATAAGAGGTAAATATGAAGTATTAGAGGTAAATATGAAGTATAAGAGGTAAATATGAAGTATAAGAGGGAAATATGAAGTATAAGAGGTAAATATGAAGTATAAGAGGTAAATATGAAGTATTAGAGGTAAATATGAAGTATTAGAGGGAAATATGAAGTATTAGAGGTAAATATGAAGTATTAGAGGGAAATATGAAGTATAAGAGGTAAATATGAAGTATTAGAGGGAAATATGAAGTATTAGAGGGAAATATGAAGTATAAGAGGTAAATATGAAGTATAAGAGGTAAATATGAAGTATTAGAGGTAAATATGAAGTATAAGAGTGAAATATGAAGTATTAGAGGTAAATATGAAGTATTAGAGGTAAATATGAAGTATAAGAGGTAAATATGAAGTATTAGAGGGAAATATGAAGTATAAGAGGTAAATATGAAGTATTAGAGGTAAATATGAAGTATAAGAGTGAAATATGAAGTATAAGAGTGAAATATGAAGTATTAGAGTGAAATATGAAGTATTAGAGGGAAATATGATATTTATGTGTGACGGATCTCCTCGAGTTGATTGATGTGGTTTGAAAAATCTTTATTTTAATTTTTCGTCTGATCTAAATTCCTGTTTTAACGTATAATTTTACTCTGTATCTGTAACGCAGCTTTGAGCATTCATGAGAAGCGCTCTATAAACGAAACGTATTATAATTGTTATCATTACTATTATTATTATAATCACCAAATCTGGATTAAAACCGACGAACGGTTAAGAAATAATGTCCGAAAAACTGTTTTTTTTGTACAAAGATCGACTTAGTGAGTAAAATATGAACTTTTAGAGTAAAACACCACATAAAAAACTGAACTTTCCCAAAAACCTTTGGGAAAGTTCTATGTGGATTCTATGAGTTCTATGTGGATTTCAAATTTTGAAAATGATCCATGAAAAGTTGTTTGAGTTATAACGTTAACACCAAGGATCTGCGGCGGCGGCGATGATGAACCCAGGAGACGGGGGGCGGTTTTATTTAAAATAAAAAATATTATTATTATTATTATTATTAATTGTTCCCCCTGTGAAGGAGGTGAAGTTTTTACCTCTGAGTTTGTTTGTTTGCTTGTCAGCAAGATTACGGAAAAATGGATTTAAAGGAAATTTTCCCCACAGGGGATTTTGACAAATCAAACAAATGATTCAATTATAGTGACGTTACTTTTTTCACAGCATTTATATAAAACCAAAAAAAGCACTCAGAGAATAAAAACCTCCAAACAAGCCATCACAGAACACGAAGGTTTAGGGAAAGTCTCTGCAGATTCCCCCATTAATGTCTGAGTTATTGCCTGCCTCTGAGTCTACCAACAACTCGAACAAACTCTCTGAGCATCTATCAGATAATCTGTAGCCGCTCGTCTCCTGCGCTTTCCACTTCAGCGTCTCTGCTCAGCCCAAAAGAACATCAAAGGAGCTCTTGAAAGTGAGGCCCCAGCTCCATCCCTAAAAGAATATCAAAGGAACTCTTGAAACTGGGCACTCAGCTCCACCCTCAGAGGGACATCAAAGGAACTGTTGAAAGTGAGGCCCCAGCTCCACCCATAAAGGACATCAAAGGAATCAAAGGAACTCTTGAAACTGGGCACTCAGCTCCACCCTCAAAGGGACATCAAAGGAGCTGTTGAAAGTGAGGCCCCATTTCCACCCCTAAAGGGACATCAAAGGAATCAAAAGGAACTCTTGAAACTGGGCATTCAGCTCCACTCTCAAAGGGACATCAAAGGAACTGTTGAAAGTGAGGCCCCAGTTCCAACACAAAAGAGACATCAAAGGAATCAAAGGAACTCTTGAAATTGGGCATACAGATCCACCCTCAAAGGGACATCAAAGGAACTCTGGAACGTGAGGCCCCAGCTCCACCCCGAAAATAATATCAAAGGAATCAAAGGAACTCTTGAAACTGGGCACTCAGCTCCAACCTCAAAGGGACATCAAAGGAACAAAGGCAGCAATAGCCACATTGTGATGTCACTACAGCATGGACAGATTTCCTGAGCATCTCTGACTCAACAGCTGCTCATTTTTCTGCTGAGGTCTGAAATGAAACTCAATGATGTGACGAATGGAAGTTTGCAGAAAGCAGAGAGCAGCTTCTCCGTATGAGCTGACATCAAGTAGCGACCAAACTCAAACCATTTAACATTTCTCACCTCACTTTTTGGACACAGAAGAATGGAAAAACCTTTTATTTCAGTTTTTGTCCCTTCCAGCCCCACACAGGAAGTGGGTCGGTGCAGAATAGAGCAGCTGCTTCTAAAAAACCATTTACACAACATTTGTTATGATTTGCTGAATAAAACTCCATCAAAACAAAAATATCCTCCTTTGTTCTCCAAAACCTGTTTCTCAGAGGGAAAATGAAGAGGCCATTAGGTGTCACTACGCACACTTCCTCCAGAGTTGTCATTCAGGACGCACTCTGAGCCTCCGGCGCCGCCGGGGCGCCGAGAGCGGGCATCATTGATGAAGCGGGCCGTCATTCATCTTTAAGGTGACACTGAAATGCTCCTCGGGGAGTCTGGAGTCCTCCGAGCATTTCAATTGACCCGCAGCTTCTTGCTGGAGGCGACGTCGTTCGTGGTCATGTGACCTTCAAGGGATTCAAGGAGAGGTCGGCGGCTGCAGACACCTTCCAAAGGTCTCAACACTCGATAATCCAAACCCTCAGTCCTGACTCTCAGAGTCGTGTGAAGGACGCGGCTGAACTATCAGTGATGCGTTCAAACCTCCTCGCCAACATGAACGAAGACCCACTTATTTATCGCCCAGAAAAGTCGTTATTAACGCCGCCGCAGGCCCTTTGTGTTAGAGTGATAACTCAAAAACACTTGGACCAATCTTTATATACATAAACCACTGGTGTTTCATCATCTCCAGGATGGATCATGCAGTAAACCAGTAGTACTGGTGTTTCATCATCTCCAGGATGGATCATGCAGTAAACCAGTAGTACTGGTGTCTCATCATCTCCAGGATGGATCCTGCAGTAAACCAGTAGTACTGGTGTCTCATCATCTCCAGGATGGATCATGTAGTAAACCAGTAGTACTGGTGT
>VRLP01009442.1:0-12717 GCA_009660295.1 Lophius piscatorius
CTGTTACTGTGTGAGTAATCTGTTACTGTGTGTGAGTAACCTGTTACTGTGTGAGTAATTTGTTACTGTGTGTGGGTAATATGTTACTATGTATGATTTATCTGTAACTGTGTGTGGGTAATATTTCTCTCCTCTGATGTTTTTAGATCAAAGGCTCTGACATCATTATATTACAGGAACATGAAAGTAAACAATCAGTGAATTTGTTCAGAAACTCTTTGATAACTTCTGCATCACATTTGATAGAAATACCACAAAGTTCTTGTTCTTCTACACAGTTTCTGTGGGTCAGAACCAGGAGGACTCTCCATCTGGACCCAACATGGGACAAAAACAGGGTTTTAACCCCAGAGAGGGACTTTAGCTGCACTAGAGGGAGTTACATGCAGAGACTATTTGCAGTAAAAAAACACAACAACATCAAACGTAGGTTGAAGCCCCATTACTGCCTTCAGATGAGAACTAGTTTATAACTTGTGGATTGAAAAGAGGAGGGAGGATCCTTCAGTCGGACAGACAGACAAACCTTTCCTTTGGCGTTGCCAGTGTAGATGTACTCCCCCCGCCTGTCAAAGGCTGCCACCACATTCAGGTCTGAGTCATCGTCCACCGGTAAGACGACATGTTTGGAGTCGGACAGAGTCAGTAGGACCGGGGCTGACTTCATGGGACACACCAGAACCTTGTCCCTAAAACACAAGCAGAAAAATAAACTCTCGTTGGTGGAAACTACACCCAAAGACCCCAAAGACCCCAACCTTTGGTGTTTGGAGTACGAGGCTAACACAGTATGATCAAGTGGAGAAATAATTATCAGGTCATAGAGGTACTGCGTTGAAAAAAACAAACATAAACATTATTATAATATTATATATTATATTATATTATAAAAGATAAGATATATTTTTATTAGTCCCACAGCGGGGGAATTCAGGCTTCGGCTTGTTGCAAGCATGACCCCAGACTCAGACCAGATCCATCATAACCCAGAACCCATCAGAACCCATCACCTCTAACGTGGAGGACTGTCACGATTTCAGAATCTGACGTTAATAATGGCGGTTCATAGCAAAAAGGATTAATCCTGGCGTCCCTACTAACATGTAGAAACAGACGCCGTCAGGTCGCTCACATGTCTCTGGGGTGGCACTGCAGTTTCAGGATGGGCGAGGGGAAGCGGAACCTCTGGTCACAGTCTCCGGTCAGGACGTCCCACTGGGAGACGATGTTGTCTGTGGAAGCACTGACCAGCTTGTGGCCGTCTCGACTCCAGCTGTAAACCGACAGAACAAACATACAGCGTTCATTAATTCACCAGTAAAACCGATTTCCTGATGTTTACTCAGTAGTGTGGATGCAAAACAAATGACAGTAGAGGTGAGAAAATGAAACGAGTTAAAGAAAGAATGGAAAACTCAACCACCCGGAGATGTACACACCAGGAGTGTGTTGAAAACCTTTTCCACACTAAGAGTATTTACAAGGAGAGGAGAGGAGCTATTCATGAAGCCCTCCTGTACCAATAAGACGAATGACTATGACAAAATAAGCTTGATTTTATCAAGACCGTTGAATGTTTAATTTAATATGATGAGTAACAAATAGTGGGGGTTATAGAATAAAGAACGTTGTGATTTTCTCTTACTTAATATAGAAGAAGAGGTGTGTTAATAAATGATGTAATAGAGTCACGGATCCAAAGAGAGGCTGAGATCAGCCCCAGAAACAGGGATGGGGTGACCCTTCATGGTGTGTGATGTGTCTCACCATAAGGAGCAGACTGGATGGATGTGTGCACTGATGATTTTGGCAATGCCTCGTGTGAGGAAGTCCCAGATGACGATGCGCCCGTCATTGCAGCCCACCGCAAGCAGGGTGCCCCAGCGGTTGAAGGTGCAGGTGAGGGCCATGCTGATGCAGTCCAGGGTGCCATCTGCCTCCTAACGCACACACACACACACACACACACACACACAAAAGCATAATGACACATAGCCAGGGAGCTATCATATAACCTAAAGCCTCACGTATGACCGCTGCCTAGATCAACATGTAAGTGTCAGGGACTTCCGGCGCTCCAGTAACTATCTATTCCATATCAAGATTGAGAGCTCACCTCTGGATAGTTCTGCCCGAATGACTCTAGGAGAAGAAATAAAGAGAGAATGATGAGAGAGCGTCAAACATTGAAAGAGGACATGTTGTAGGACAGCCTGCACCGAAACCCAACTTTCCACCTGATTGTTATACTATTCTACCCAACACGGCACACACAGGCTGTTCATTAAAGTACCAAAACCTACTAACACATAACCAAACATACTATGAAAGAGAAGGCATTCTTCTGAACTGGATTATAGAGCAATCCATTGAGATCATACGTGAATATGTGTGCACACCTGACATACATGTTGCATCAAAAAGAGTTCATTTCACAAAACATGGGATTCTTTCCTGCCACATGTTGGCTTAGATCTCGCAGCTGTTCTAACATAACGGTCTGTGTAGTATAGATCCGAAGGAAACCTGTTTCATAGCTGCACTACTCTGCAGAGTTCGGGGTGGGGGGGGGGTGAATAAAAACCAAGACTTTATAAACAAGTGAACTACACTAATGGTTAGAAAAAATGGAACCGTTCTTATATTGCTGAACATGATCTTGTCGATTTTCCTACATCCAGACTTTTACCAACTAGCTGTCCTCTTATCATGGCTGGAATAGAAAATGTTAAAAACTCTCATGGCTGATTAAAAACTGCTTTAAATTATTGAACTCTGTATAGTCTACTTTTCCTGTACTAGACATCTTACAATATTTCCAAAAATCTATATCAGACAAGTTAAATTCATGCTAATGGTTCGTATCGTCCTGCATATCCAAATAAGCATGCGTTCCTTTTCTAAATGCTGGGCACTTAAAAAAAAAAGAAAGAAAGGTCCCTGTGCATTGTTGATTAAGCTGCACTATGGGAGGCTGCAATGAATGTAGAAATGTGCAGACAAGGTTAAAATATACAGACAACGTATTGAAAGCAGAATGGAGAACAAGTGACAAGTGCTGGTTTTCAGAGGTTTTTCTGCTTAAATCAACAACCGTGCTCTCAAAAAAAGAATGGAATAATAATAATAATAATAATACATTTAATTTATAATGCACCCGAGAGCAGAGTTTACAGAAAGCAATCAGGCAATCAGGTCACTGTCAGAAGCTGCTAAATGGAGGAGCAACTTGCTGTGGCTGAATAGAAAGAACCTAATCTGTCTGCCGGGGTAAAAGCAGAGGGGACCACCTCTGGGATGCCAGATGTTGAAGTTGAGTCCTTTGGAGGTGTGGTGAGACACCTGATGACCCCAATGAGGTGGTTATCTCGCCACAACCCCAACCCCTGAACAACCGCTCACACATTCCGGATCGAGAATACGAGCTGTTACCTTGAGGCAGACGACACACAACACCTAAACACAAAAGTAACCACTTCAAAGTGTCCTATTCTCCCATCTCCAATCTCACAAATAAACAAACAGCTCCAGCCGACTCGTGACAAAAGTTCTATCATGAATGTTTGTCTCAGGTTCTTCTTCCTGTTTCTCAAGGACTGTCAATCATTGGGGTTATATTACGTGCAAAAATATCATCCCCTAAAATGCAATATTCTCTTGTATTTTAACATACTTCACACATCTCTGTGCTTCAATGAATGTTTTATGTTCTCTTGTGGCTTTCTCAGTAGGTGCGCACTATTTGCATACAGCACATGATCACTTCTTATCTTACTACACCCCACTGGTGAGATCTCACACTACCATGTGTTACTTTTCATGACTTCCATCTGATATTTTATCCTATTTGTTTTTGATATTACTTTATTTTCCATTTGTAAATACACAGCTGTATGATTATACCAGTGATCAAAGCTAATGTTCCTTTGGGACAATAGAGAGATGAAAACTTTATTAATCCCAAAAGGGGAAACTTAGTCATTACAGCATGTGTGACTAAATGAAGATTATCTTATTTTAACTGAAGAAATCAAGGGGACGTGGAAGACTATTAGGGATAATAACAACATGTCAAATGAGCTGGGGAACCATACCGTACATTTCTAATACATTTTGGGGTATTCAACATTTCTGGAGGTCGAGAAACTGTTTACCTATTTAGGTGTCATACGGTCCAGCTATAAATCATTTATTTAGCTGCCCTCGGCTCTTATAACATTAATAATACCCAGTCTAGGTAGCAGTATACGGGTGAATATCTATATATGGTGAGAACACTAACATACAGAGTACAAATACAACAAGGGACAACCTAACACCATCTGTCCTTTCATAAATACTTTAGTATTTAATATACGCACTCGGAGGTGATATTTTTGGATCAAATGATGTTAAAAATACATCGAAACATTACCGCATTTTCAAACAACTATAGATAATAACATTTAATTCATACAGTTGCTGTCAAGATGCTAGGCTAACGCGCTATGCTAACCATAACAAATGCAAAGCGCTAGCTGGTTACGCTTTAGGGAAAACCGGAAGAACTGTGAGCAATAAAACGTCTTTGTTAAATTACCGAGCAGTTCGAGGTTCATATCTGGACGACCGATGAAGTAAAGTCCCTTAAAAACTTGATTTCACAGATTATTTCACTGTTAATCTCTGGTATCTACTCCTGCTAACGGCTACCCGAGAGTCTCGCGCCGAGCCTCCAGTGAGGACCCCAAACAATGCGCCCAGGAAAGTGCCTGAAGGAAATTAAAAAGGCGCTTCAGCAGCGGTGGATAGTAACTAAGTACATTTACTCAGGTATTATACTTAGAGTTTGATGTACTTGTACGTTCCTTGCGTATTTCAACTTATGCTTATCTTTTCCACTACATCTCAGTAGAAACTACTCTACTTACTACTCCACTACAAAGAACCCAGTTACTTTTCAGATTACAATAACAATGTTTTTGGTTTTTTTAACAACTTATTTAAAACGTTTTTTCGATCCTATTGAGAGTTGACTCTGTAGAGATACGTGGTTCTCGCGGACATTAATGCTATATAATACAGCTATGAGGATCTTATGTATTGAACTACTCTACGGCTTAAAGTAACCGGATTACTTCAACCTTTTTGCATTTACAGGGTAACATGGATCTATACGGTTGTGCAGAAACATCCGAAAAATAGATGAAACTAGGTCAGATTCTTAATTAAGAACAGTACCGGAGTAAATGTACAAAGTTATCGTCCACCATAATCAACTTTGAACATTTACGACAGGAATAGTAATCCACTAGAAAAGGCCCCCAGAAAGCACAAACCTCAGCTAAGGGCCAAAACCTACCTCTGAACCTACACTTAAAAAAACATTGTTTCATCATCTTTCTTGTTCCCCTCCAGCATAAAACTTCAAAGGAACAAGACACGACAGTACCCAAGGTTTAAGAAAATAAAGTCTTGAGTTATTGCCAGCCTCTAAATCTACTGACAACTCTGACAAACTCTCTGAGTATCGATCCCCATAGAATCATAAAGAGGTTTTGTCTTTATTGCCCGTCTCGGGTCATTTCCTGTTCCTCCCCCGGCCCCCAAATGAACAAAGGCATGAACAACAACAGACACTACGACAAACTAATAACAACAATAATGTTTTATTATTTTTAAATGCTGCGAAACACATCACTTCACCAGAATCTAATCACATCTAGGATGTGCCAAAACCTACGTCTGGGTAAAATTCCATACAAATCCGTTCATTAGTTTTTCTGTAACTTTGTTCACAAACAAACAAACAGACACAAAAGATGAACTGAACATATGGAAATGGGATGAAGAGGAGAAGCGGGGACAAAAGAGTCGTAGTGAGGAAGATGAGGTGTTTGTGTTGGTCCACATTGACTGGTTATAGTGAACTTCAAGTACACACAAGTGTGAATACAAATATTACTGTACTGGAAAAAGAAAACATGAAGGACGAGAACGTTTCCCAGCGACGGCTAGCAGAAGCCTGGCTAACTACCGCAGCTAACGTTTTCTTAATCTCCAACACACTAATCCTTACCTCCAACACATCAAATAATAATCTGCATTTAGTCCATGTATTGTTTTTAACAGAAGTAGAAAAGAGGAATAACAGAATATCGGACAAACTGAGCAAAAAAATCTTAGCTAACGGCTAAGCTAAAGGAGCTAACAAAACCCTGAAAACGCCTGCAAAGAATTTTGAGCAATGAACACATTTTTATTGAAGAAACGAGAACTGTAAGGACTTTATCTTAAATAAAGTAACTTTAACTATCCTGAAGTTAATTTGGTTGTGAAACGAAGATTCTGATTATTAAAGCGACGTTTATGAGAATAAATGATTGGAATTGGACACATGTTTTAAGATAAGGCGTAATTTTACGGTTTATAAGAAATTGTTTCACAGACCCACTTGGAATGGCTCACGGAAGTTTGGAAGAAAAAAAGCCCTCAGAGAGCGAAAACCTCCACCAAAGGCCAAAACCTATTTCTGAACCGACTCTGTTCCTTCCTCTCTTCAACAGACATTGTTCCGTCAATTCCTGTTCCTCTCCAGGATGAAGAAATCAAAGGGAAATCTCTACCTCTTATTACCAGTAAGTCACAGAAATAACTCGAAAAATCCCTTTGAGAGCGCAAACCTCCACCAAACCACAACAGAACCCAGGGTTCCATTAATGTCGGAGTTACTGCCAGCCTCTACATCTACTGACAACGCCAACACACTTTCTGAGTATCTCTCAGATACTCTGTAACCGCTGGGGTCCTGCGCCTTCCACTTCAGCATCTCTGTTCAGCTCACTGAGACCCAGCTCCGCCCCAAAAGGAACATCAAAAGAATCAAAGGAACAAAGGCATCAATAATGGAAACACTTTCAAGGGAGCGCCTCGCCAAATTGCGACATCACCGCTCCAAAACAGCTTTTTATTTTTATTTTAAATGCTGTGAAACATGTAACTTCAACAAACAGACAAAATAACAGGAGTGAATAAAACATAACCTCCTTCCTTGGCAGAGCAGAATCATTAAGTAAGAAAGACTTTTAATAGCGTTTTTAAACAATACAGGGACCTGATCATTTATTAGATGTCACTAGGAATGTCTCTCCCCCAGAGTCCAAGAGGAGGGACAGAGGGGGTTGTTATCGGGACCAAACAATTATTTAACCAGGGGGGGTTTAAGACAGGTTGATCCAGTCCTGATATCAGTGTGCTACACCTGACTATTCTATTCTATTGTCTAATTCCTCTTCTATTCTATTCAACTCCATTCTATAATTCTTCTTCTATTCTACAATTCCTCTTCTATTCTATTCTATAATGTAACTTCTATTCTATTCTCCATTCCCCTTCTATTCTATTCCATGATTCATCCTCTATTCTTTTTTATATAATTCTCTTCTACTCTATTCTCCAATTCATCTTCTATTGTATTCCATAATCCCTCTTCTATTCTATTCTCCAATTCATCTTCTATTCTATTCCATGATTCGTCCTCTATTTTTTTTTATATAATTCTCTTCTACTCTGTTCTCCAATTAATCTTCTATTCTATTCTATTCCATAATTCATATTCTATTCTATGATTCATCTTCTTTTCTATTCTCCATTCCTCTTCTATTCTATAATTCATCTTCTATTCTATTCTATTCCATAATTCCTCGTCTATTCTATGCTGTAATTCCTCTTCTATTCTATTCAACTCCATTCTATAATTCTTTTTCTATTCTACAATTCCTCTTCTATTCTATTCTATTCTATAATGTATGTTCTATTCTATTCTCCATTCCCCTTTTATTCTATTCCATGATTCATCTTCTATTCTTTTTTATATAATTCTCTTCTACTCTATTCTCCAATTCATCTTCTATTCTATTCTATTCCATAATTCATCTTCTATTCTATTCTCAAATTCATCTTCTATTCTATTCCATAATTCCTCTTCTATTGTATTCCATAATTCATCTTCTATTCTATTCCATAATTCCTCTTCTATTCTATTCCATGATTCGTCCTCCATTTTTTTTTTATATAATTCTCTTCTACTCTGTTCTCTAATTCATCGTCTATTCTCTTCTATTCCATAATTCATATTCTCTTCTATGATTCATCTTCTATTCTATTCTATTCACCATTCCTCTTCCATTCTATTCTATAATTAATCTTCTATTCTATTCTATTCCATAATTCATATTCTATTCTATGATTCATCTTCTTTTCTATTCTCCATTCCTCTTCTATTCTATAATTCATCTTCTATTCTATTCTATTCCATAATTCCTCGTCTATTCTATGCTGTAATTCCTCTTCTATTCTATTCAACTCCATTCTATAATTCTTTTTCTATTCTACAATTCCTCTTCTATTCTATTCTATTCTATAATGTATGTTCTATTCTATTCTCCATTCCCCTTTTATTCTATTCCATGATTCATCTTCTATTCTTTTTTATATAATTCTCTTCTACTCTATTCTCCAATTCATCTTCTATTCTATTCTATTCCATAATTCATCTTCTATTCTATTCTCAAATTCATCTTCTATTCTATTCCATAATTCCTCTTCTATTGTATTCCATAATTCATCTTCTATTCTATTCCATAATTCCTCTTCTATTCTATTCCATGATTCGTCCTCCATTTTTTTTTTATATAATTCTCTTCTACTCTGTTCTCTAATTCATCGTCTATTCTCTTCTATTCCATAATTCATATTCTCTTCTATGATTCATCTTCTATTCTATTCTATTCACCATTCCTCTTCCATTCTATTCTATAATTCATCTTCTATTCTATTCCATTCCATAATTCATATTCTATGATTCACCTTCTATTCTGTTTTATTCTATTCTATTCTAATCTGAGTGAGTGAAAGTAGCTGCCAACGTCACCATGCAGAACTTGAACCTTGACCCTTGACCCCATCCCCCACACTATCATTAACTGTATATCGTTGGTCGGTGCGTGAATCGGTACGTTCCTCCATCTCAATCTAAGTCCGCACCGTTTCACTTGTCGTGGCTCGGAAACCGTCGCACCAGTGTCACACACGGTAACTACCGGTCGTAACTGCTGCTGATGCAGGACCCGGAGCAGGACTCACCACAACGCACTTCCGGTTTTCACAATAAAGTCCAGTAAAATCAACCCTTTTTTTCTCCTTCTTTTTTTTGTAAAGCACTATTAGATCTCAACTCTGGGTGGACCAAAGTGCGTCACAACAAATAACGAATAAAAGCAACAAATTGACATAATAAACCAAATTTATTCCGCTTTTAAAAAGGCAGAAGGAACAAATAAAAGAATTAGGGGGCGGGACATATGACAGACAGCAGGGGCATTAAAGAATAATAAATGAGAGGATGAAAATAACAGGATTGAGATGTTTTTCAGCAGAGATTTTAACGTTGATGATCTGATCTGAAGGGTGGTGTGTGTGTGTGTGTGTGTGTGTGTGTGTGTTGGGGGGGGGCTGCGTTCCAAAGATTTGATGGATAATTGATTGTTTGGTAAGGGTGACAGGATTGCCGTGATGTGGTCGTGCTTACAGAGGCTGGCAGGAAACTAGAAGCTGCATTTTGGACCGATTTATGAACTATAGCTTTCCTGCAGATAATCCATAAATATCAGTTTCACCCAGGTATTTGGTGAATCTAACTTTCATTTGCTCGGAATAGGTAGAAATTAAAAATAGACTTTCCTTGAGATCGAAACAGCAAAATGGAATTCATTAAAAGAATCACGTACACGTATCAGTTTCAATTCACAAAACAGTTTATGCAGAAATTAGTGAAAAAAACACCCCATAAAAAAAGTTTCTCATAAGAAACAACGGGATTTTGCTGAATGAGCCCAATCTGTAACCGTGGCAACGTGGCAATTCATAATGCAGAATTTCAAAAGCCACTACTATAACTAATATTTCTGTTTGTACTATTAGTTCCAACGTGATGAGTACTTCACAGGTACACTGACTACTAAGGTTCATCTAGAGAAACAGTCCAGGTTCATCTAGAGAAACAGTCCAGGTTCATCCAGTGAAACAGTCCAGGTTCATCCAGTGAAACAGTCCAGGTTCATCTAGAGAAACAGTCCAGGTTCATCTTTTCTGTTTTTAAAGCTGTCATCTTGGCGCTAACAACCCAAAGATGCTATCTGTGCTAATGGGATCAGTCAGCTTGGATCTTCTAGATTTGGACTTTTAGCTGCCAGTACTTGACTAAATGCTCTTTCTACTGCCCTGCCGCTGGTTGATTAGTACTTTATGTGTATTTCCACCAGGCAGCAGTACAGAGTTAAGAGTTGAGACAATAACAAACGCGACAAAGGTCTGCGATGACGTCATAAGGGACGTAGTAAGTTCAAACGCGGTGAACAAAGTAGGCGACGTCTACACTAAAGTAGGGGAAGGGGGCAAAAGGCGGCGAACAAGGACGTTGATCCATGAGGTGATTTAAAACATCACGACATGTGAGCGAAGAGGTTTTTATATTTTTCGTTCAACATCTTTCTGCGTCCTTGTGGAGACTTTTGTCGTCTCTTCCCTGAATTGAAGTGAGACTGTCCACTGTGGTTTCCGGTGGTACTGCCGCATTTCATCTGGATGCTTGAATTCTCCGTAAATGTGCACAAATACGCACAAAAAGAACGCAGACGGACGAAAGGCGCAATCCGAATCCGTCTAAGGTTGAGCAAAACCGAACGTCACGTTTTAGAGCATACAAGCCTTCCTCATGAGATAGAGTGCTTTTATTTTGAAGGTCCCGAAGCGGAAGTCCAGCTCGTTGTGCGGTGTAGTTTGACAGCGTGCGTGTGGCGAAGACGCCACGTCGGCAGAAAGGAGAAGAGAGAGTGTGGAGAAGTTCGAAAAGTCTCCGTTTGTGCGATAAAGCCGCAGAAAACAGCGCCCAGAAGAGGCTGAAGTCCCGAATCTCGCAGAGAGGTCGTCCGAGAGCTCCAACACAAGCTGCCCCTGTGTCCCCGCTTTCTCCTCCAGGTGTTTGTGAGAGGTGCACAGAGAACAATGGTGAAGGTAAGCGTCACTTCTCACAGTAGGATAGGTGGGGAATACACCGAACCCCCGAGGTGTGTGTGAGTTCAGGCTGCGTCATGTTTGATTTCGGCCGCACAAGTGATGATGTGGAACTTGATTACACGTCATTCCATCATCCAGCGCCGTAAAAGTCTGACTTTCTCTCCGAGAGAATAAACTCAAACTCTGTACGATCCGCGTATTTTCGCCTTTACAATCTGACTCCCACAACGACGCTGGCAGAATTCAGTAGAGAAATGGACAACGTTGGTTCCGGGGCCCCCTTTTGTGGGCTACAAGTCCAACCAGGTAGGAGTGATGACGTTTTGCAAAACAGCTATTCAGTGTTTGCAGCCAGCCTGCTGTGTGCTTCCTTTAAATATGGCCTACTTTAAAGGCTGCTTGTTGTTTGATTTTATTTTATCAGGGTCTATTCATGAGTCATGGTTCAGTAAGAAAGGGAAATTCATCTTATTAGGAAGGATGACATTTTCCCCAAAAAAAGGATGAGACTCAAAAGAGTCAAAGTGACATGGCCACCAGTTGGATTCCTGCGTCGTCACCTTCTAACCACCTCTAAACGTTTCATCTATCAATCCAGTGGCGGACGAAGTAGTGAGATCAAAGTCTGAGGCCTACCTGCGTTTAAAGTACTTAAAAATATGTGTGAACATGGTTTTTACCAGTTGAGGTACAGGCGCAGGTCTACCAGCTGTTTAATGTACTTCACATTTACTTTTCACCTGTGTCCGGTTGGTCAGCAGAGTCACGCCAACCCCACTGGATGGATTTGAAATAAACCTGCTAGAAGGGTGGGGCAAAGGTCAGAGAGGAAGAATTAAAGTCTCGGTGTAAAATCATGATTCTTTTTTTACAATGAGGGTTTGTGGGATATTGTCTAATCACCACGTATCTTTGTAGAGGGTTGGGATATGGTCCAGCCCAATTCAACAGATGTTTAGGATAACTCAGGCACGGTGGATTATTATTCATTCTGACCACATTTCAAGAGACCTATTCTACCTCCTGTAAGTATTTGGACAGTTTTCTTAAGTACATCAGTGTATCTAGTCCTGGTTTACATCCATGTGAAGCTGGACCAGAAAATGTTGGCTGTCCGATTTAGTAACCATTCGGGAAACCGTTACGCAAAGAATATTTTGTGCATACAGTGGGACACAGAGCCAAACAAAGGCAGACAGTACAGACGGCAATAAAGGGTTAAGGCAGACGTTTAACATTGTACTCATACATCGATATATTTTGTTACCTGAATACTTTGGGTTTAGGAACCAGTGGCTTTTTTTTGTCTTGACGTGACAGGTCTGATTGAAACTCTAATCATCTGGACCAGGTTCTGGATCCATACACCGAAGTACTAACGGCTATCTGAATTTAGAGTTTCGACCCAAAATCACTCACTCCCTGTTGTTTATACGTGGGACTGGAACATATATCACTCACTCACTGTTTATACGTGGGACTTGAACATATATCACTCACTGTTGTTTATACGTAGGACTTGAACATATATCACTCACTCACTGTTTATACGTAGGACTTGAACATATATCACTCACTGTTGTTTATACGTAGGACTTGAACATATATCACTCACTCACTGTTTATACGTAGGACTTGAACATATATCACTCACTCACTGTT